>PVJD01003336.1:0-155576 GCA_004026545.1 Mormoops blainvillei
CTTTGATTTGCTGGTTGGTATAAAAATTAATTTGCATTGAATTGCTGAAGATTACAAGTTAATCAGTTTAACGGACTCACAAAATTTTAGAACTTGGTTTCTGCCCAAAACTTGCTTCTTAAGGGGCCTGCCCCCTTTTGTTTGCAATTTGAAAGTAATTCTCCTCAGATGAAATATTTTAAGACATTTAATATGCATGCTGGATGTTTCTGGCTAAAGGTAGAGAAAAAAAAATCCTCTTAAGGAAATTTGGCCTTATTAGTTAGGAAGATCAAGAGGGAGGAGGTACCTTAGTTCTGAGTAAGCAAGGGGTCAGATTCCTGAAGATGAGCTATGACTAGAAGCTGGAAGAGAATAGTCAAAGACCAAGCCGAAAAGTCTGGGCAGCATGAAATGATGAACTCAGGCCTAAGATTCTGGGTGATCGGAGCTCAGGACCTGGGTACCAGAAATGGGATGTGAATCTCAAGAATGGAGTGTCATTAATTCATTCACCAAATATTAAGCACCGAATGGTGCTCGGTGCTGGGAATACGGCAGTGTGTAAGCCAGACGCGGATCCTCCCTTCATAAAGATTATAGCCAAGTATTTAAATAGTGAGCGGACGTTGGCTTTGTTATTAAACCAAGTATCCTTGTGCTTGGGGCTTGTTATATGATTTCCTACAAGAGCCAGAACTGGTTTCAGAGTGTGGGTGAAGCAGAAGCTTACAGACAGAAACAAGTGCGAGAAGTCCTCCCTAGAGCTGGCGAGTCAACACGATGGCCTCTTTGCATCTTCAACAGCAATGACACACAAACCCCTAGACAGGGAGGTGAACAAGGGTGTATCTATTATAGGGCACAAGGCTACATGCTTTTCAGTATATGTAAGCTTTCTAAAGAATACAGCGTAAAGTATATAAAGGTACAAACTACTCTTATGTATATCGACCAACCATTAAAGAGCACCTACTATATAGGTTCAAGGAGTGGCTTTTGGAATTGAAGCTGTAGGTATAAAAAAGACATAGTCCCTTGCAATTATAACAATGTATTAAATGCTATAACCAGATGTTAAAGTACAAAGGAAGATCAGAGAGGAAAGATTATAATTAATTAAAAGCAAGTGGGAAATGCTTCTGAGATGTAATGCTTGAATTGAATCTTAAAAGAGAGTGAAGTTTGTTGTTTAAAGCTGATGCATTTGGGGGTAACTTGTTACACAACAGGTAACTGCTCTAGTGCCTATGGAGACTACACTACTGGCACAATGGGAGAGACCATGGAGAATACCTGCCCATCTAAATTTTGTTTCGTGACATATACCATAGGTTATGCTTTAAATCTTTTTTTTTTAAAGATTTTATTTATTTTTAGAGAGAGAGGAAGGGAGGGAGAAAGAGAGGGAGAGAAACAGATTGGTTGCCTCTCGTAGGCCGCCAGCCAGAGACCTGGCCCTCAACCCAGGCATGTGCCCTGACTGGGAATCAAACCAGTGACCTTTCACTTTGTGGGCCGATGCCCCACCCACTCAGCCACACCAGCCAGGGCTACTCTAAATCTCTTCATATGTTTAATCTCACATATTCTTGGGGTCACCTCTGATGGGAGTAGGAAGTGAAAACAAGCATTCTGAATGGGGATGACACAGACAATGGGAGGAAGCAACACAATCTCAGTCATGTCTGATATCCCCACAAAGGAATCCGGGCGGCTGGTGTTAGGACTTGATCAAGGGGGCAACTAGTATCAAGCGGTGTCAGGATTTGGTCAGTACCTGGTCAAAGGATTACTCAGAGAAACCAGGGGTGAGAGGAACAAGAGGATGAGTAAAAGTTTTTGAGAGAGAGCAATAACCATGAAAGCTAGAGAAAGTTCATTTTTTGTCAGTTACGAGTAAAACCAAAAACATAAGAGACAATATAAAAAATTAAATTTTCCTGGCTTTCATAATTGATATTGGAAACAAAGGCAAGAATGGAACCTGAGCATTCAAGACAAATGTGGTCGAGAGGGCCACACGATTCAAAGCTGCCGGGCAGTCCCCAGTGTAGGAGAGGGACACCGTCAGCCTGCTAAAAAGGCGTCAGAGCAGGGCCGACGAGATGGGCTGCACCTATTCAACCGCAAGCTCTGTTTCAGTAGGTTGAAAATGGTCTCCATAGCTTTCCACAAGCAGACGGGAACATACAACTCCAAAGGAATAGAAATAAACTCACTTCTTATTTAAATTGGGAATGACAGTGGCATCAGGACTGTAACGCTGTCCAATAATACTCTCAAGATATGATGCGTGAGTTTCTAGAAGCCATTCTGGGTAAATAATTCCCTGCCCCTTTATTCTCTATTCTCTTCTTATTGGCTATCTCCTAATCTTCAAAATATCCCCCTTTTGCGCTTTATACCAGGGATCCAAAATGAGAGGCCATAGGAAAGTGTGATTGTGAGCCATGGCACAGAACGGACATCAGGGAACACGATCAAAACAAAGGATACAGCACAGAATGCTTTCCCAGTGTCAGGAGACACCTTTGGGTATAACCAGTTCCGCAATTTGTGGGGACCAGTGCAAAATGAAAATACAGGGCCTTTGTTTAAAAAAAAATATTAAGAATTACAAGACAGCAACTACAGAGCATTAAACCAAGCACGGGGCACTTCTAAATGCAGGGCGCTGGGAGATGGTGCAGGTCACAGACCCATGCAGCTGGTCCTATTCTCAGGGACAGTGTAGCATGGTCCTTTAGAAGGGCTTTAGAGTCAAAGCTGGGTCCAAATCCCATCATCGCTGCTCATTAGTCCTGTGATTTTAGACAATTTATTTAGTCTCTCCATGCTTCTAAAAGGTTGTGTGATTGTAATCCAGTTTTGTGAGGATTAAATGGCACGATGAGTAGGTGTATAAAAAGTGCTTGGCACATAGTAAGCACTCAATAAATGGTAGCTATATTATTACTGTTCAATGAAGTGTATAGGTGGTTATCAATGCAGTAAGTTTAAGAAATGAATTGCTGAACTGCTATTTAGGATATGAAAGAATGAGAGTGGTTTTTTAGGACAACTAAAATAATGAAGCAGACAGGAAAGGTCAGATCATTTGCTTGACTCTTCTGCCTTCTCTAACCACTTTCCGATTTCTCGTTCCTTTCACTGCCAAACATACAAAGGGTGATCTACATGCTGTCTCCATTTGTCATCAGCACCTCCTGCCACAATCCTCTTTAACCTGGCATTTAATATCCCTATGGCCACCCCTTGTTGAATTGAAGCCATTATTTAAAAAAAGTTACTAGTGACTCCGTGTTTACCAACTAATAGACATTTCCCACTTTGTCTCACAATTTCTGCTGAGCTGCTGCTGACCAATTCCTCCAGCTTGAAACCTTCTCTTCTCTTAACTGCTGAGATACTCCACCCTCATGGCCAACGGCATGTCTAATCAGGTACACAGTATAAATGGTTGCGAAGAGAGTGCATTTGCTGGGGGAATAAATTAGGTGATTCTTTTGCTTCTCTGATGCCTTATTTTCTAATGTACTGACACCATTTCTTCTCCCTACCTCCCTAAATAAATGTGGGCAATCTCCAAGTTTCACCCTCGGTCCTCTATGCTTTCATTCCTGTGCGGTTACCACTGGTGAACTAAGCTAATCACATGGTTTCAATTATCACCTTCTATATATAAGACTCTGTGACTTCTCTCCTTTGAACCTTAGCCCCCGCTTCCAAGTACTTATGGGACGTATTCACTTACAAGTTCCTGTTATCATCTCAAGATATCTAGCACTTAGCTTCTCCTCTTCTCCCTCGAACTGGCTTTTCTTCCTCTTCGTCCTATTTCTGTTCATCTTATTGCCCATGTTCAAGGCTATATTAGATTTTTCCTTATTTCCTGCCTTCCATATCCAGTTAGTCATGCTTCCTTTATAATATTTATGGAACCCATCCCTTTTTATTTTCACTGCCATTACCCTAATTCGATTCCGTATCCCCTCACACCCTAGACAATTTTAATAGCCTACTAACTGGTTGTACAGTTCTCTTTCCCTCCCTCCCTCCTCAAGTTTATTCTCCACGTTGTTGTTGAGAATCTTCTTAAAATATTACTTTAATGACCCCACACTTCCCTAACCAAGCATCTTCAGACTTTCCATCATACAGGATAAAGTCCTAATTCTTTAGTTCAGCTCCAATGCCTGTTAAAATCTGGCTTCAAACAGCCCTTCCAATCCTACAACCTCTCTACTTAAACCTTCCGATCTTGTCAGATAGGTCAATCTGATCAACTGATCCCTGAAAATTTGCATCCGTATTCTGGCCCTATATTTTATGAACATTATTTCCTGTCTGGAAATCCCTTCCATCTTCATTCTCTTGATGTAACAAAATCTTCCATGTCTCTAGAAAAATCCTTCCATGATAATCATAATCTGTAATGGCCTTTCTCTTTTTCGAACCATCTCATACCACATTTAGCACTTTGAAAATTTACTGAATAACTGCTTTACCTTTGTGATTTCATTCAGTCTTCACAACTATAGAAGAGGTAGGTAGCATTAGTACATATGAAAAACAGGAAGTCAAATAACTTGCCCAAGCCACATGGCAGGTAACTGGTAGAACTGGGATCCACACAAGCAGGTGCTCGGTAAATATGCTGATTGAGAAGATTGCTTAAATAGCACCTCTGATTCTCTAGCACTTACATCGTTATCAATCTTGGCAGTGCACATCAAGTGCTGTCACCCAGTGTCACCTTCTTTACATGGCTTTATCTATAATATAGTTCAAGACAGGGGATTTGCCAAAAATTCACCCCAATCCATTCTAAAAATAAATTTTGGTTTAAGCAAAGCTAAAAGGCTTTCATCTGATTCAAACCTTAGGTGAGTTTGGTAGGTGAGGTTCACCTCACTACCTCTGGACCCACCCATGCTCTGTTTGCAGATGATCAGGAAGTAAAAATAGGCTGGCTAGCTGATGGCTTATAGGGGAAAATGGACAATTTACAGTTCTAGAGGTAGATACTAAGGCAGCAGAACGGGATTTTCTTGGCTCTGGTAGCTAAAGACCTCACTAAATGAAGCCCAGAAAAGTGAATCATGGGTGGACGCAGATCAAAAGAGGATAATAGTAAGGAGAGAGAGCAGAAAGGAAGTGCTGGAAATACTCTATGGAGGAGGTGGTGCTGTCCTGTTCCGAACAGTTGCCTGACGCTGTCAGATCCAGCTGCGCCCTCCACGGCGGGCACCACATAACAACGCGCTCCGTCATTTCTGCCTGACTCATGGTGTCGGTTCTGAGCTGCTTGCCCTGACCCACATCACGGTCCAAACTTTCTCTTGCTCCAGATCCCTGTCGCTTCTGATCTAATTACTCATTTCCTCAGTCTCACAATTTGACCAAATGCAGATTTCGCGTTCAGCACCGCCTCCCTGGTTATGACCGTTATTTTTCTCTTATCGTATGATTTAGATTGCCCTCCGGGATGACACCTGTCATGCCACTCATTCTACCCAGTTTTCAGGCCCTCAACCTCGGATCTACTGCAACCCATTCCTCTCCCTGGTCCCTACACCGGCCCCTGCCTTGGAAAGACAGGAGTGACAAAGACCAGGAGTGAGGCTCAGAAACACTGATGAAGGGGAAAAGGTGGGGGAAAGGAACAATAAGAAGGAAAATACCACTGGAAACTGTGCTATAAATGAGAAATTCTAGGTCACTTTTTTTTGGGAAAGTTATTTTACTGAGAAAGGAAAAAGGCTATGGCGGCAACGTAAGGCCACTGCCTGGAGATACCATAGTCTTCAGGCGTCTGCGTTCACTGTTTCCACTGCTCCGCCTGCCCTTCCTGTCCTTCCCAATCCCCTCCACAAGGCAAACTCCTATTCATCCTTCAAGACCTTGCTGAATCATGTTTTTCTCTGGAAAGCCTTCCTGGATCCTCTCTGACAGCTCATTGCTGCCTCCTCTGTGTTTCCACAGCTCTTTATATACACGTCTATTATGTTGTTATTACTTTTACTGGCGATTTTTTTTGTCTCTCCCGCTATTTCTTTGAGGATAAGGATATATTATCTTATTTATCTTTGCATCCCCAAAGACATAGAGTACCTGGCACTTAGCTAGTGTTTGTTGTGTGATAAAAGAACAACATGAAAGTGCAATTTGCACTTCACTTGCAAAAATCAAATTGGTTCCTGGTACTTCTCATGTGTGACCACATTTTTTCCTTGATTTAGAAGAAATGACTTTAGACTCATAAAGGAAATTCTCCTGATATCGCTGGCACATTAGCCAGTTTTTCATCGGCACTGGTGATAGAAACATTTCACCCCCACACTTCCAAGAAGCTCTCAGAGCAAGCTTAATATTAGTGGCACACCACCCATCCCACCATTTCTATTGTGGAGAAAGCTAAATTACACCGTGCGTCTAAAGCTGCCACCAATCTCAGTAAACTGGTGGTGGTGGTGGCGGCAGCAGCAGCGGCGGTGGGCGGAGGAGGGGATAATTGAAAGAACACACTTCTGTAGCAGACCTAGGAGGAGGGTGAGGGAGGAAGATGAATTTAAACCTTGCCTTATAAAAAATGTTAGAAACTCACGCAAAACAGGCGCTTCCTCTGGACATGACAGACCAGATCCAGGTGTCCAGCAGCGACCTTTTCCCAAGAATGTCAGGTCATCACCCAGCACAGAAAACAAGGGGCCAGTGCCTTTTTCTTGGGCATCCTTCTTTCTCAAATCCTGCAAATCTTGGGGCCTGCTCTTCCTTTAGAAGATTGTCCTCTCCTCCCAGCAACGACAATCCCCACTTCCCTAGGTTGGTGCGTCCGCCCCGCAACCCCCACGCCAATCTTGTCTTGGTCCCACAGGGGGCTCAGCTTGAGTCGGGTCAAAAGTGCCAGCGGCGGGACTGTCAGACCGAGGCTGCCGAGGTTAGGCCTGATCCCCAGGTCTCCTCGCACTTTGCGGGACGAGAGGAGGAGACACAGGCCGCGCCAGGCCACGGGCTGCTCAGGCGCGGGCCTCTGCGAGACAGGGGGTCGGTATCCCCCCGAGAAACCGTGCGAGTACTGGTACTTCAGCCGGTTCCCTGCAGCCTCCCGCAAGTCTCAGCACCGGAGCTAACCCCGCACCCTCTCCGCGGCTGGGTCCCCACCCTGGGCGCTGCGCTGCCAGTCAGTCCGCCGGTCTGGACTGCTCGATCTCCCCCGGGACGCACGCCACGGCTGCCGGGACAGGCCGCCGTTCCCTGTTTGCCTGTGCCCACGGCAATGTTCCGCCCCGCGCGGCCCGACCGGGTCGTCGCGCCCCGGCCGGCCGTGACAGCTGGGTGCCTAAAGGGTTAAGCCGGCAACGCGACGGCCCGAGTCCCCCGCGCGCAGCCGGTCCGCCGCGGGCCGGCCCCAGCGCGCACGCGCCCGCCCGTTACCTGCGGTCGCGTTCGCGCTCCTCCTCCACCTGGCCGCTCTCTCCCGGGGGCCGCCCCTCAGCCCGCCCCCTCGGCTCGGCGCCGCGCACCCTGCTGGCTATTCGGACACTGCCGGGCGAGGAGGGGCGTGGGGGCAATTACCATATATTAGCATACCAGAGAGCATCACGTGGCTTCTCCAGCCAATGGTCACTCTGGAAAGGCGGGGAATGGGCGGAACACGCCTAGGTGCTGCTCCGGGCCTGAACCGGTGGCCATGACAACAGAGGTGGAGAGGGGGGCCGTGGGTGGGCGGGAGAGTGGGGCGGCACTGGAGCCCAGTCGAGCATCTTCCCTACCTGACTGGGCTCAACTCTGAGACCCCGGGCGCTTTTCCTATCCCACGCAAGAAGAGGGACTGAATTTGGCTGAGCTCAGAAAGAGCTTCAGCAAACATTTATTGAGCGCTCACCACGTGCTTAACACTTTTCTGCAGAATATGATTCTCGGGATAGCCCAATGGTGTGGGTGCTGTTAACGCCATTTGATAGAAAGAGGCTCAGAGAGTTTAGGTCACTCACCCAAAGTCACACAGCCACGCTAAAAGGCAATATGGAAATCCAAGCCCATTTCTGAATTCAGGCTCAGGACTCCCCTGAGTTATTTTCTCCAGCAGGGGTCTCCCAGCACCTCCTCCCAATTTCAGGTGTACCAAGCAGCTGAGAAAAACCACATACAAACTTTGTATGGTTCTTTAATGTTTCTTTACAACAACCTGTGAGGTTAATAGGCAGAAAAGTTATGTCCAAATTGCAGATGAGGAGAAATGAGGTTCAGAGAAATGACATGACCTGCCTTAGGTCAAACAGCAATTAAGAGCTAGTGTTTAATAATTATAATTTATATATACTCAAACTTGCTACTTTAGGAACTTTAAAAATTAATCTTCTCAACATGGTAGTATTGCTGTGATCATTTTACAGATTAAGAAACCGAGGCTTTGGGAAGTTAAGCACATCGTCCAAGGTTACACAGCAAGTAAGTAGCAATTGTAGGATTCAAATGCAGACTTATCTGACTCCAAAGCTAGTCTCATGGCGTCTCATTGTACCAGATTTATTTAATTTAGGCTAGGAATTTAAAACCCTTTCTTTAACAGAAGTTTCTCTCCTCTCCTCTCAAAATGTAAAAATATGTTTTCTCTTAATCCAGCAAAACACCACATGACAAGTGATATGTGTTAAGGTCATGGAGGCTAACTATTAAAAAGAGGACAGTCATCCCTGCAGGTGGGTAAGGACATCCAATAATTCTCTGCCTCTTCGTTATAACCCTTAGGGGATTTGATAGCTCTCCTAAAGACTGAGTAGTTTAAAAGCATACGCATCTGCATGTGGACTTTCCTTCTGCTCCTGTCTTTAGTTTGATTCTAGCTAATTATTGGACAAGGCTGTATGCCTCAAACCAAATATACTAAATTTTATAGGTATTTTGAGGGATTATCAAAGGTAATTTTGAATATATGTATGTTCTAATTTACCAGGTTAATTTAAAATCCAATTTTCTCCTAAACTCTGACTGGTGCTCAAGATCACAAATGTGGGTTAAAATCCTGACTTGACTACTGACTAATGTGTGACCTTGGGCAAGTTAACCTCTCTGTGCTTCAATTTCCTCATTTGTAAAATAGAATAGGAATGGTGTGAGAATTACATTAATTAATGTATACAAAGCATTTAGCACAAGCCCTGGCTCAGAGGTAAAACCTCCATAATGGTTCATTGTTATTGGCCCGGGAGCGTTCATTGGAACAGGCAACCCACATATACAGAATCTCTCAAGGTTTCCTAGCTGGCTTCGGAATTCTGAAGCTGCTTCCCATTCCTCCTGGCATATTAAACAGCCTGTAGTGCTGGTGAAGTCTTGTTATCTCTCCAAATGACGTTCGCTCTTCTTAGGATCATAAATAATTCCTGGACTCAAAGGAGTTAGTTTCCCCTGCACATCTCCTCGCACCAAATTACCAGAGTGGCTCCTTGCAGAAGGGGATCTTGACAAACAGCGGAGCCATAAGTCAGGCTCCTTGAAACACTTTTATGAGCGTCTTAATGAGGGAGATGAGCTGTCATCAGGAACTCGTCCGTCCTTCCTGGCCACAGGAAATGAGCTCTTTGTGCTCAAAGAGTTTCCAAAGCTGAGGCGCAAAGAGCTTTCAGGAAGTGGGCCAGGGATGCGAAGCTATTGACTCAGAGAATCCCAGGGCTAAACAGCTCCCATCCTGCTATTCTCCTTATAGGGTCAAATTCCTCATAGTCTTATTGCAGCAATAGCACCAAAGGGTGGCTTGTGTGGGGGGTGTTAATTCTCCCTCCTTTCCCCCATGTACACACTTCAACAGCCAACCCACCACCCCCCTCCAAAACATAATGCAGTACAGAACAGTGGTTACAAGCATTGTCTTTGGAGCCAAAGCAGCAAGTGTGAATCCTGCTTCCACTACTCACCACCTGTGTGACCTCAGGAAAGTTGCTTAACCTCTCTGTGTCTCAATTTCCACATCTGCAAAATGGGAATAATACAGTGCCCATCTTATCGGCTCCTATGAAGATAAGTGAATTACTAACATAAAGTACTTAGAAAACCCTATAGTAAGCACTAGATATGTATTTGCTAATTAAACAAAATTCGCATGTAAGTCCAATACGGTGTACTTCCTACAGTGGCAACTGCAGCCTCGAGTCAAGTGTTTTAAGTCCTCTCCCAACCATATGCCACCCCCCACTCTGACTTGCAAATAAGCATTGCCCAGAAATAGGAAGAAAATATACTTGGGAGCTCTAGTGTGAACCCTGCCTCTATCACATTCCTTGTTCTGTGAGCATGGCCAAGTTACCTTACACCCCTGGGCCACAGTTATGCTATTTGTAAAATGAGACTTACTTCCTCCTGGGGTTGTTCTAAGCATTTAATCAGTGTCCAGCAAGAGGAGAGGAGGACCTGAACTGGAGAGAGGTCCTGTTTGATCATAATCACCCTGCTATTTTACCGAGCTCTTTCTGGTGAACATTTCTGTTCTCCAGTAATGAAGATAACGAACATTTATCCAACACTCACTCTGGCCCTGTGCTATATACATCATCTTATTGAAATACTCACAATTAGATGAATTCCCCCTAGGGATTAAGCAACTTGTCCAAGATCACAGTGGAAGTCAGTGGTAGAGCCAGGATTCAAAGCAGGACGGTCTGATTCCCAAGTCCATGCTAATAGCCCACCACGCCATAGGTCTCTGACTCCAGCTTGGCTCATAGCACTCAGGGAATGTGTGTTATATTTCTTTAGCGTTCCACACCCATCCACACACACACATGCTCTCCACTAGTGCCCAGCACAGTAAATGGTGTATATATATTTACTGAATGAGTGAAAGTAAATGACTGTGACATCCTCTCATAGTGTGAAAGCCTCTTTTTTTTCTTGGGCTGTCCCCAGTGGGGAATAAAAGCAGCTGGCTACCCTCTTCCCCACCCCCTTGCATCCTCTTCCTGCTAAGTAATCACGTGGAAGGTCTTCCTGACTGGGAGTCAGGCTTCTTGGCTTCAGAGATCCACAATAAGCACAGCGATGACTCATCTTTGAGGAACATTTGGAGAGACGTCAGGGCCACGGGTGCTTTTTAGGGCCCTGTTAACTCGTATCTGTGGGGGTGATTTCCAAAGAATGACCTTGGATAGGTATACAGTCAACCCTTGAACAATGCAGGTTTGAACTGTGTTGGTCCACTTATTTCTATGTATAAATAAGTTGAAAGGTCAATGATATTTTCCATCCTCTGGTGGGAATCCCCATAAGCAGGGAGTTGACTTAAGTTATTTGTGGATTTTCAACTGTGAGAGTGGTCAGTGCCCTTAATGCCCCCGCATTGTTCAAGGTTCAACTGTATTAGTTTTCTAGCGCTGCTATAACAAAATACCACAAACTGGGGGAGCTTAAAACAACACCAATTTATTCTCTCACAATTCAGGGAACCTAAAATCCAAAATCAAACTATCAGCAGGGTTAGTTCCTTCTTGGGGGCTCAGAGGGAGAATCTCTTCAGCGCCTCCCCTAGCTTCTGGTGGTTGCCAGCAATTCTTGGCATTCCTCGGCTTGTGGCAGCATCATTCCAGTGTCTGCCTCCATCATCCCATGGCATTCCCCCTATATGTATTTGTTCAAATTTCCCTCTTCTTATAGGGATAGCAGTCCTGTTAGAGTGGGGCCTACCCTAACCCCGTATGACGTCTTCTTAACTTGATTCTTTAACATCTACAAAGACCCTATTTCCAAATAAGATAACAGTCACAAGTCCTTGGGGTTAGGACTTGAACAATGTCTTTTCTGGGGGACACGATTCAGCACTATTTTTCAGGTAGAAGGGAGTACAGAGGAGATGACAAATGAAGGAAGGGGATGAAGAGAAAGGAGGGGTGAGCCATAAGGGTCAGATCATACTGCACAATGGAGTGTGACCCAGGGTCCCTCGGGAGTGGAACTAAACTTTTTCTTTCTGGCCAATCCCATTCTTCCCCAAACATGTCTCCAGTACACAGACTCAC
The DNA here is from genome assembly GCA_004026545.1 of Mormoops blainvillei. Taxonomy (NCBI): domain Eukaryota; kingdom Metazoa; phylum Chordata; class Mammalia; order Chiroptera; family Mormoopidae; genus Mormoops; species Mormoops blainvillei. Next base: position 11,997 of record PVJD01003336.1, read on the forward strand.
AATCTTAGAGCTAGAAGGCACTTCAGAGGTTTATTCGCTCATTCAACCAATATTTATCAAACACTCTTTGAGGCGCTGGGCTTTCAGAGAGAAAAAATGGTCTGAGAAACTGAGGCCCGGAAGGAGAATGTGAATTGTCTAAAATGACACATCCAATGAGAATATAGGCAGGGACAGACTGGGGAATGGAGATATCCCAAGTCCCGACCCAGAGCCCTTTGGATGCCTACCTGGGAGGCCTGGTCCTGGCCCTCTGGTGTACAGACAGGTCCAGGTGTTTTAAAGGTGTTTGTGTCTCGAGGCTCATTATCAGCTCCCCCAGGCTTCCACAGGTCAGTCCAGCATTTGAAGGACTTTGGAACCTCGGCCAAAGCTGGAATCATTCCCTCTCTGAAAATATAATCCTGCAGCCTTCCTTCTCTTTGGTCCAATTCACTGGCTAATCTTTGAAGCCTCTTCTTCTCAGGGTGGCACAGCAGAATTAGGCATAAGGGAGCTCCTTGGGGACAGAGACAATGTCTTGTTCATCTTCTTCGCCCTCAGTGCTAACACGGGAACTGTCATGGAAATGGCTCTCAATAACCATTTGTTCAATGGATGAAAGAGCATTGCTCCAGTTGGTACCAAGGGGGCTATTTATTTCTCACTGTTTCTAAATTCCACTCTCTGTGATGGTTGCAGGGTTGGTTTAAGACACCTGAATTCTACTCTGAAAGTCACAGGTCTTTTGACATGTCCATTTGTCACTCCATTATTAGAAGAGATGTCTTGCTCCTATTATCACTGGCTGATACAAATATTGTTCTGCCCTGAGCTGTCATCGTGTGAGATATCAGTTTGTAGCAGTGAGGCTGAAAACTGGGGCAGGCTGGGGTCAGAGATGGGGTCAACCCAGCAGGAGTTGTCAGATCAGAGCAGGGGTGAGAAGGAGGTCAGATGGGAGATCAAAGTCCAGGAACTAGGCAGGTACACGGTCAGCCCGTGCTTTCCCGAGGACGGCAGCCTGTGGCTGAGCCCCTTAGGAAAATGTCTCATAGGCGGGTCCCCTGAGCGGGCTTTCGGCTTTCAGGTCCCCAGGCGGTTCTTTGTAATTGATCTGAGTCTGGGCTCCCTCCTCACAAAGGGGATACGATTAGTCAACATTATTTGGCGAGCCTTGCGTTCACATGATCAGATACATTTTAATATCTGGGCAGTAGCCCTTATTCTAGTCACACGGCCCCAGGCTTACTGCTAATTTGGGGATTCACAGCTTTAGATCTAATTCTGGCTATGCATTAGAATCACCTGTGAAACTTGTTCAAATACAGATTCTCAGGTTCCACCTACAAAGATTCTAATTCTGGGATGGGCTGCTGATGTCAGAGGCTGTAGGTGCCGTGGTCAGTTGTGGAGGCATTGGAGCCAGGCTGCTTAGATTTGCAACAGTTCTGCAATAGTTAGTTCCACTAACCCGGTGAAGTTAGACACATTTTTTCGCCTTTCTGAGCCTTGGTATCGTATCTATAAAAGGGAATAGTAATATTTAGTTCAGTGATTTGATTAGTGATTTAATACATTCAGTCTTAGAATACTAAGTGCTCGAGTAATGTTAATATTGTTACCTTTCTTTTTATCAAGCTCTATAAGTGATTTAGAAGCATATTCATTCATTCATTCACTCAAAATTTTCCAAGTACCCCATCTACCAGGACCCATACTAGACACACACAGTCATGCCCAGTTTATCGTCCAGTTGGGACACCAGGATTGGGAAACGCTGTTTTACTACTCACTGCCTTCAGTTCTCTGAACCCTCACTGGAACCTGAGGCTCTGGGCTTCGCCTCTACTGTTCCCCAGACGCAATGACCACAATTTTATGACCCCGAAATGGCCCAAAATGGAAAGAACACAGGAGTCATTTGGACTCGGGATGTCATTTTCTAGCTGAGTGAGATTGGACCAATCACATGCAGAAGGTACTTTCTCTCTGCGGCCTGCCCAGTATCTCAGTTCTAGGGATGGCCCCGCCCCTCCTGGGTCCACAGGGCCCACCGAAGAGCCGCCGAACACACCTGTCATTCCGGTCCCCACCCACCCCAGGCCACAGATGATTGGTCAGGGCAGGCAACTAACCCAAGCTGAGCCAATCACATCTCATCTCTGGGATCCCGGAATGGAGGGAGCCGAAGGCTTGCTGCTTGACTCTGGCTGCTGTCTTGAATGGAGGTGATATAAACGCAGGAGCTGCTGGCGGTTGACATTTTCCGCTGAGCGTACCAGGAAAAAGAGCCAGTCAGTCTGCAGCAAGGAAGAAAAGCAAAGCCAGTGCTTGGATTTCGCAGGGTGCTGAGGCTCCGACCGCCTCCCCATCGCCGTCCCCAGCTTTAGATTCTGTACACATCCTCTGTCCTTGTAGTACACTCCTCTTTGTGTTGAAGTCAAATGTAAGGCATCTTTCGTCTTCACCTGGTGCCTGGAAGGTAGGCAGGCTGTACCCCCAGCAGCTGGCTCTCCAGTGCTCAAGAGCTCCGTTTCCCAAGGACTGCTCAAGCGAGGAGCCAAGCTCAAGGGGTCTGATCTGCAGGCTTGAGACCAAAGACACCTAGCTCAGCTCTGGAGCCTGTGCGCCTACTTTGAGTCAGAAACCTTTAGGAGCACAGAGAGGGAAAAAGGGCCTAGGCCCGTGAATGCTAGTGGGGGCCTGGCCAAGCCTTTCATGGTAAGGACCCCTATTCCCAACTTTCCTTAATTAAGGAGGAATCTCCTGGATTTGCTCTGTTCTTTTATATTCACAATTCCTCAGACGCTGACAGCCTTTCTAAATTGAACTGGATTTCCACTGTGCACCTGGAACTGGTTATTAGGACTTGTCTATATCTCTTGGGGTTGAGGGTTGAGGTGGGGAGCAGGAAGGTGAAGTGCAGCCGTTCCTGTCCTAGCATTTTTTAAGCTTCTGGTGCTTTCTTTACTTCATGTCATAGATCTGATTGAAGTTACTGCCCGCAGCATCCCTTTTGATCAGCTAAGCATCCGTTCCTCCATTTTATAGACAGGGATGACATTTAGGGGGTTTATGCCAGTAAAACCTCCAATGCTTGTTAATGTAGTGATTTTTTTTTTTTTAATCAATTGCTGCTTGAAGTCCTCTAAGCGCCCCTCCAGCTCCCCTTTGCTTCCAGTTTCTTCCCTGGGATCCCCCAGACCTCTTCACCATCCAGCACCTAAAAGGTTAATGCCTGGCATAGCAGGGGGCTCCAGCACTCTCACTTGCAGGGGTGGAACACCTGGCATGTTTTCTGATTTGTTCCCGCCCCTGCCTCGCTAGTTAGACATTTTAAATACCCTCCTGTTTATTGTTAAGGTTTAGAAAAGTTAACTCACTTAATTTCTTCTTCTACTCATTCATTCATTTAGCACATCTTTCTTGAGTGGCAGCTTTGTGCCTGGCCTGGGCTCAGTGCCAAGGACACAGTGCTGAGCAAAACTAACACAGGATGTCCAGATTAGTGCAGAGACATGAGAACATGGGAGGGAAGTAGAAAAAGATATAACAAAAACCCAACTGGAGCTACAAAAAGGAAGACCCAGGTGCTATGAGGGAGAGTCATGTGGAGACCCACTTTTAGGAAGGAGGCCCCAGAAGGACTTAAGACATTAATCAGCACAGAGAAGGAAGAACTGCGTAGGCACAGAGGGCGCAGTGTTCATGAAGAACGCGGTGAACTTGCCCAGCGTCACCAAGAGGCAGGGCTGGTTTCTGGGTCCTGTCTGACTATGAACTCTGTTCTTCCTCTCTTCCTTGATTGTCTTGCCCTTGTTCATCCAGCCACCTTTCTTAGATCTTGGGTGTGGACCTCAGGTCTCCTGCAAATCACTGCTGTCTTTTCTATGCCATAAAGTATCAACTTTGTGATCTGGGACACAGCCGAACCTCGGCAAGTGCACCTTTCACTAAACTGGACCATCGAATCACAAGAGGTGCAAAAAGAATATCAGAGATGTAGAGATGGATGCATAACATTATGACTATATTTGGTACTGCTACAGGGTATACTTAAAAACGGTTAAGGTGGTAAATTTTATGTTATGTGTATTTTACCGCAATAAAATTTTTTTCTAATCTAAAGGAAGAGCTTTCACTCCTCGGCGGCACACGGTATCTGCCTCAGGTGCCAGTCCTGCCCACAGCCCCTCTGAAGGCAGCTTTGTGCCTGATCCCTCCCTATCCAGCTCTTCTATCCCTGGACATGGCTAAGTAGCCCACGTGTGGATATCTGGCCCCAGGGCGGGAAATCTAGGGCAGGAACAGATGAAATTCTACTCTCACGAATTTGAGCCACAGAGGACTTCTTGAAGAGCAGAAGGTGAGGAAGCTGCTCAGGAGAGAGAGAGAAAACAGCAGAGACACCAAGGAAATGTGGCCTGACTATGACAGAGACTGCAAATTGCCTCCCAGTGTCCATTACCCTCAGTACTGGCCAATATTTAGTAACTGGTTCCCTGGCCAGTTGGGATGGGATGTAGGGGAGTCCAGATCTGTAGTGTTTGCCAATTTCTGTAGTGTAAATACTCCCACAAAGGCCAATTTCAAGCCATATTGATGAACATGGAATTGGCGGGGGGATACATGCAATTGGCTCTCATGGACCTATGTGAACCACCACTGAATTATCCCCTTCTTTCTTTTACTAATAGGAAGTCCCTTTTGCATTTCATCAGCACACATGGCCACCTGGCTAGAAACTACATTCCCAGCCTCCTTATATATATTCATTATGGCCATTTAAGTAAGATCTGGCTAATGGAGTTTGAGTGGTGTGCACAAGTCTTCTGCACGTCCCTTAAAGGGACACTGGTGGTTGTCCCTTCTCTCTCTCCTCCCTCCTGCAGGCTGGAATGTGGACATGGTGCAGACGAGAGGAACACCACAGAGGAAGGCAGTAGCGGCAAGTTGGAAGGACCCTCATGGAGCTGAGCTGCCTAACACCCTGGATCAGCCACTTACCTCTCTACTGTTTTATGAGAGAAGTAAATGTGTACCTCCTTTCAGACTTTTATTTTGGAGTCTCTTTATTAATGCAGCTTCCCCTGACCACTAGCTCTTAACCCTAAGATGACCTGGGATTTGATGCCTTTTGTGGATATCCTTACTACAAAACCCATCCTTCCTTTTAAGGTGTCCCAGATGAGTCTATCTACATTCTAAGCAAAAGATTTTTCGTCAGCATAGGCTAGGCTCTGCGGCAGAAATCACCCCTGTAATTCTGACTACTACCAACAACGCTAACAGCAAAGGTTTATGTCTCACGTTCTCTGACAGCTGCAGGTCATTTGAGATTCAGTTCTGTCTTCACAGTCGGCCTCAGACCAAAGGAGTAGCCCTTTATATCAGCCTAGAGACAGAGGGAAAAGTGTTAGGGTTGGACCTTGCAATGACTCTTAAAGCTTCTGTTGGGATGCGGCATGTGTCACTTCCATTTACATTCCATTGGCCAAAGGAAAACAATGACCTAGGCTGACACCAAGGGGGCAGTGCCTTCCCAGAGAGGCACCGCAAGTCTCATTGCAATGGGCAGAGATGAGGAATCCTTTTACTGAGAGTCCAGCAAATGGTTGGGAGTAATAACACCCGCTATCACCAGAGCCTAAAGAGAAAAACACGCATCACGTCAGGGCAGGTGCTATCACTACTCTCATTCTGCAGATGGGGAAACTGAGGCTTAGAGAGGATGAGGACCATGCAGAACTCAGTCTTTCTATGAATCACACTGTTGTTAGTAAAATCTTGTAGCTATAGTCTAGGATGCCCTCTACCTACTGTAGTCTGTTTTTAGAAACCAAGCTCAGGGATCTGTGTGGAGCTTGCTTAAGCTCAGCACGTAGAAAGAGAGGAAAAGACTGTGGACTACAACATTAGGGGGTTTGGGGGCCAGTCCAGAGGGTCTGCCACTAAGTCACTCTTCAACTTCAGAAAGTTATCTAACCTCTTTCAGTTTCAGTTGCCTGTATGTGGAAGAGCTCATCCATCCATCCATCCTCCCATCCATCCTTCCATCCATTCAACTCATTCATTCATCAAAGGCTTATGGCACGTCCTTGGTACCAGGCTCTGCTCTAGGCACTGGGGCTGTTGAGATGAATCAGGTCCAGAGCTTGTCTCTGGGAGTCCCTGGTCTATTGGAGGAGACAGACAGAGATACAGACAATAATGACAAAACCTGTGGGAAGTTGTCCTAATTAGAAAACAGGGCGGTCTGAGCTCTAAAGGAGGTATACAAAGATACCACACCAGGCCACGGAGGAAGCGGCAGAGAGGTGAGCCTGGCGAATTCAGATGGGGACCTGTGGGACATGCAGGAGGAAGTACCCAGGAGGCCATTGGGTAGCGGGGTCTGAGGATGGTGGGGGGAGCTGTAGGTTTAGGATATGGATTGGTTTAGGACACAGATGGTCACTGAAGCCTGAGAGCACATGGGAATGTGATTTTCCTTCTGTACACTGTCCCTGAACCCCCAGTGGCCTGACCGTACTGGGTGGCCACACATACCAGCCTTTCCCAGGGAGGGTCCTGCCAGGGATTGACCTAAACTGGGTGCAACCATGTACATGTTGGTCCTGATAGGAGCAAACGTGCAGTACCAGTTCCGTTTTATGGCCTTGTCTGATGCTGGAACACGTAGAGAGGGCACCAGGTCATCCTTGGTGCAGCGGGGACATAAATCAGCCAGCGGTCTGCTTCCTGAGGCCCCAGCCGAGGAAGACAGGGCCTGCCCAGCCCTAACTGGGATTAATTACAGGCCATTCCCCTGTCGGCCCGAGTTTCCTTCCACAGACTCACGCAGGCCTGGCCCCAGGAGGCCCTTCGGAGAAGCAGCTCTTAGGCTGTGTCCGTGACAAGATGCAGAGCTCTAACCTGGACAGGGCAGAGGAGAGAGGGCTGTTTGAAGAAGGTAATACTGATGATAATGAAACAACAACACCTACCCTCATAGAATGCGCTGGGCCGGCACTGTGACGAGCACCTACACACAGTTGTTCATTTTTAACCTCACAATAACTTCCTGAGGCAGGGTCTATCGCCGGCCTCATTTTACAGATGAGGAAAAGGAGGCTCAGTGAGGGTGAGGGATTTGCCCAAGGCCACCCACTGCGGAAGGGTTGGAGCTCTGGACTCAAACCCCCAGAAGATGAGCTCCAAAGAATGGCAAACAGCCTATTCCTTAGCGTCAAAGAGGCTTGGATTCAAATCTGGGCTCTGCCATGTCCTAACTATGTGATCTGAAGCAAGCAAATAAACGCCTGAAGCCTCGGTTTTCTCATCTATTGAGTGGGGGAACCACAACGTACCTCGTGAGAGATAACGAATAATACACTCATATATAAAGCGTAAATAAAGGCCCACTCAGTGGCGGCGTTATCATCATCACCATCATAACCACCCTCATCGTTGCCTCTTACTTTGTTTAACACGGTCAAGCAGATCGAGGAGTGAATGCAAAGGCTCACGGAGGCAGCGTGTTCGGAGACCTGAAAGTGACCTGATATGGTTTAAAGCAAAGAAAGGGGCAAAATAACTAAGAATTGAGATTCAAAAAGTAGACAGAGGCTGGATCATGCCAGGCTACCTTGTGAACCATTATAAGGATTTTGGGCTTTATTCTAAGGTCAATTAAAAGCCATTGGAGAATTATAAACAGGTAGAAGAGGGATATGTTGGATTTCTGCTTCTCAGAGAGATGCTGTAGGCTGCCCATCTTGTTTTTGTCCAGTACCCAGTGCATACAACGGGGCCTGGGACATACTAAGTGTTCAAAAAATATTTGTGGGATAAGTTCTCCCAAAGTTACTGTTTTAGCCAGGCCTCCTTTGATTATGGGAAACACTTCTGCTAGCCCAGGGAAAGAGGGTGTATGTTAGGGATAATTGTGGATGCTGTCTTTGGAAAGCCAAGAGAAAAGACTGGAACTAGGAGATAATCCTGAATCCAAGATAGCCTCAGGTCTTCCTTCATCGGATACCATGCACGGGAACAATCTGCCTGCATCTCACTTACCTGCTTCTTTCCTGCCTGCCGGTCCCTCTCACTCTTAGTTTTGGTTTCCCAAGCACTTTGGTTTGCAACATGGTCCCTTGTAGCCTCGCTGGCTCTCTCTACATTGTGAAATTTCCACCTTATATCCTTTTGATAAGCAGCTAATTATTTCTTTCTTAGTTCAAAGTATAAGAGAGAGAATCCGGCCTAAGCTCATCTTTTCATGCAGCATGAATCTGAATGAGGAAGGCATGACTACCTGGATAAGCTCAGGATCCCATACAATAGAAAGAAAGGAGGGGAGATGGATGTAATTGTTGGGAAGCAATCAGTAATGGCCACTACATTGCATAAACACTCATTTAATCACACGTGGTGATACATGCTTTGAAGGAGACGTACAGGGGCTAAGACAGTGTCACAGGAGGACCAAAATCAGATCGAGAGGAGGGTAGCTTTTAAAAGGCCATTGGATTGCCTGCTCTTAAGTCAATGCTATATTACTGAGAGTACAGACTAAGCTGCCATAACAAAAACTTCCAAAATACAACAGCTTAAATGAGACATCAGTTTATTTTTTCTCCCAGGAAAGGTCCACATATGAGTAGTTCACGGCTAGCGGGATCCGCTCTGATCCAAGGAGCTGTTTGGGTCCCAGGTAGGTGTGCTCATGCTACTGCCTTAAAATGAGTCTCCCAGTTTTTGGTCCCCGGCACCAAGGGTAAGACCAAGAAGTTGTCACGTCATTTCTGATCACATCCTATTGGCAAGAACTCATAGTGCCACACCTAACTGCAGGAGAGGCTGGGGTAAGTGAGGACCTTATGGGCAGCCGTGTTTCTGTTACAACTCTGGAGGGTGTTTAAAAAAAAAAGAAAGAGAGAAAGGAGCTCAGTGAGGGCAAGTCAAAGTCTCTGCTTCGGGCACCCTGACCGTGGGGCAGGAGGTGGCGGACTCAAGTGGCACTAAGCAGTTCAATGCAGTAGGGAAGTCTAAGATGAGGACCAAGGCTGTCCACTGGGTTTGACAGTTTAAAAGTTCCTGTGGCCCCGGAGGGGCAGGAGTCAAACGGTAATGGGTCGAGGATTAGAAGTGAGGATATGGAGCCAGAAGTGCAAGAGAACAACTTTTGAGTCACTTGGAGGAGAAGGGAACGAAAGAGGCAGAGAGAGTCACATCTGGAGCAAAAGAGAGTTGTGTGTGTGTGTGTGTGTGTGTTTTTTTTTAAGTTGGTAGAACTTTGAAAATATTTACAGACAAAGAGAACTATTTCAGGAGAAAGGGTTTGAAGACGTGGGAAAGAAGAGTCAGCACCCTGTGCTAGGTAGAGACAGTTTCCAGAGCAGATGCGTGGGGACGGAGAGCACAGGTGCTCTTGAGATGAAACTTGAGCAGAAGGAGAAACACCCCTTCTGAAATGAGAGGAAGGCGATAAGGTTGAATGGTGAAGCAGTTACATTCGTGGGTGTGAGGTGGGGTAAGGAGTCAAACAATTCCTGTCCCGTGGCTCCGTTTTCTCGGAAAACCAGGGGGAAAGGGTCCTGACACAGAAGAGGTACTGGCAAATCAGGAAAGAAGGAATCTCTGCACCCATGCACAGATCGAAGCAGGTCCTGGGTCGCATGGCGTGTTCCAGTGCAGCACCCTGGAACCCCCTGGCTCTTCTCTAACCGGCCAGGCACGCTCGCCTCCGGGCCTTTGCCGTCGCCCTCTCTTCTGCCTTGAATGCTCTTCTCCAGAGGGCTGCATGGTTCTCTCTCGGGTTCTTCAGGCTTCTGCTCAAATGCCACCTCATCACAAAGGTCTTCCTGGACCATGCTACTTAAAATTGCAGCTCCATCCCCATTCCTGGTTCTCTCCAATCTCATTTATTCTTTTATTTCTCCATAGAACTCATTATTATGATATGTACATATTTACTTAAAATTGTCTTTTCTCTCTCATTAGGTTGCTGGTTTGAACCCTGGTTAGGGTGCCTACAAAGTCGGGGCACATACAAAGTCGGGGCACACGCAAAGAATCAACTGGTGAATGAATCAATAAGTGGAACAATAAATCAATGTTTCTCTCTCTCTCTCTCTCTCAAAAATCAATAAATAAAGAAGTTAAAAAAAGAAAAAAAGAAATAAGTTCCACCGTTCGGAGATTTTGTATGTTGTGTTTATTGCTTATTCCCTACCTCTTAGTACAAAGCTGCACATAGTAGGCTATCATTTGTCAGGCAAGTAAATGAAAACTTCCATTGTGCTCCTAGCAACTTCTATTTATCTTTCTGTTCTAATTTTTATTCATTTTTTATCTTTATCTCTCTAGAAGCCATGGTTTGTGTACTTTGTTGCTCTGGTAATATAGCTTTTATTATATCAACATGATCCTCTTTAATTTGACATAATGATTTGGTCTTAAATTCTATTTTATTTTCTTCTTCCTCCTCCTTCCTTTACTTCTTCTTACCCAGTTATGGCCTTTTTTCTTTCTTTCTTTCTTTTTCTTTTTTTAAAATTATATTTTACTGATTATGCTATTACAGCTGTCCTGATTTTTTCCCCTTTGTCCCCTCCATCTAGCACCCCCACCCCCTCAGGCAGTCCCCCACCATCGTTCATGTCCATGGTCATGCATATAAGTTCTTTGGCTGCTCCATTTCCTGTACTGTACTTTACATCCCCATGGTTATTCCATAACTACCTATTCAGACTTAACCTCCTCACCTCTTCACCCATTCCTGCATACCCCTTTCCCATCTGGCAATCATCAAAACGCTCTCTATATCCATGATTCTGTCTCTGTTCTTCTTGTTTGCTTTGTTTGTTTTTTAGATTCAATTGTTGAGAGATATGTGTTTTTGCCATTTTTATTGTTCATAGTTTTGATCTTTTCCTTAAATAAGTCCTTTAACATTTCACATAATAATGGCTAGGTGATGATGAACTCCTTTAGTTGTTTTCTTGCCTGGGAAGCTCTTTATCTGCCCTTCTATTGTAAATGATAGATTTGCTGGGTAGAGCAACCTAGGCTGTAGGTCCCTGCTTTTCATAACTTTGAATATTTCTTGCCAATCCCTTCTAGCCTGCAAAGCTTCTTTTGAGAAATCAGCTGACAGTCTTATGGGAATTACCCTGTAGGTAACTGCTTTTCTCATGATGCTTTTAATATTCTTTCTTTATTTTTAACCTTTGGCATTTTAATTATGATGTGTCTTGAAGTGGGCCTGTTTGTATCCATCTTATTTGGGACTCTCTATGCTTCCTGGACTTGCATGTCTATTTCCTTCACCAAATTAGGGAAGTTTTCTTTCATTATTTTTTCAAATAGATTTCTAATTTCTTTCTCTTCTTCTGGTACCCCTATGATGCAAATGTTGGACCTTTTGAAGTTGTATCAGAGGCTGCTTATACTATCCTCATTTTTTTGGATTCATTTTGCTTCTTGTTGTTCTGATTGGTTGTTTTTTGCTTCCTTATGTTCCAAATCATTGATTTGATTTTTCAGCTTTATCCACTCTACTGTTGTTTTCCTGTAAATTGTTCTTTATTTCAGTTAGTGTAATCTTCATTTCTGACTGAATCCTTTTTTATGCTGCTGAGGTCCTCACTAAGTTCCTTGAGCATCTTTATAACCAGTGTTTCGAACTCTGCATCTGATAGATCCTTTATCTCCATTTTGTTCAGCTCTTTTTCCAGAGTTTTGATGTGTTCTTTCATTTGGGCCATGTTTCTTTGTCTCCTCATTTTGGCAGCCTCCCTGTGTTTGTTTCTATGTGTTACATAGAGCTGCTTTAACTTTGTGTCTTGGTAGTGTGGCCTAATACAGTAGGTGTCCTGTAGGGTCCAGTGGCACAGCCTCCCCTATCACCCAAGTTGGGTATTTGATGTGTGCCTTTAGTGTGGACTAAGTACATCCTCCTCTTGTTGTTGAGTCTTGGCTGCTGTTGGCAAATCAATGGGAGGGATTTACCTAGGCCAGTCAACTGCAAGGATTGGTTGTGACTACTGACCACCAGCCTCTGCCCTCTGTAGAGGGTCAGCTGTACAGGGGCAGGGTGGTGGTGCTCCAAAGTGGTATATAGCTATCCACTGGGTATACTGGCACATCCCAGGTGGTGCAGGCCAAGGTCAGCCCCTACCTGTGTTTTGCCTGGGGCCACCCTGCCTGAGCTATAAAGCAGTCTGAGGTGGCTGCTACTTGTGCTGGGCTTGGAGACTCCCAGGCAAAGCCAAACTGTGAATCTAGGCTGGATACTGCTAGTGCCCAACCCCGAGTTCACTGAGGCCAGCTGTTGCTTGTTTGAGTGGGTTTAGGAGGTTGTGAAGCATGAGCCAAGACCAGTCGTTCATATGGAAAAGCAGCTTGGATGGGCTCATAAATTTGGTGGGGTGGAGTCTCTGGGGACCTCCAAGGCTGGTTAAATAGTGTTAGGCAGATTGATGGAGTCCCAGATATGGCACCAGCTTGAGGGCTCTGTGGCTCTGTGGGGAGAGGATTTAGAAAAGGGACCATGGCTTCTGCTTGCCTTAATGCTAGACACTTCAGTTTCTCCCTGTATGCCACAGGTACCTTTCAAGCTGCTACCCTGGTGCTGGAGCTCAGAGGGAGTTAGTCTGAGTGAGTCCATGTGTGGGTTTTTTAAGAGGAACTGTTTGGGGCTCCAGAAGTTTCTTCCACTGACTCAATCCCCACTGGCTTTTACAGCTAGAAGTTGTGGGGACTTATCTTCCTGGTGCTGGAACTCTGGGCTGCGGGGCCTCTTGTGGGGCTGGGACTCCTTGCTCCTGGGATATCCCTCCCTAAGTTTTATCTACCACACGTGGGTATAGGACCAGCCCATTCCATGTCTGCTCCCCTCCTATCAGCCTGGATGGATGTGGTTTCTTTAATTTTGTATTTGTCAGAGTTATTAACTAGAGGTCGGATGGTTGTGAGTGATGGTGGTTGTAATATATTTTAGTTGTAATTTTGATGGTGGTCTTTTTTGTTCCATTGTTGGAAAAACTACAAAGTATCTGTTTTAGGTTCAAAGTCATATTATTTTCTAAGAGAATAGGATGGGAGAACAGAACCTCTAAATGGCGTAGGAGAATTGTTTGTCTTAGGCAAAAGCTTCCTAAAGTGGTGGCCCATATGCAAAGCCATTAGTTTTGTAGCATATTAACTCATGATTATTAAAAATAGACACACACACATATCTACAAAACAAACATCCTCCCAAAACACACATACACACTCCTCAAAGGCCAGTTAGAGCTTACGAGGCAAACGGAACAGCTATTGCAATAGCCTTTGGGTGGAAGCAGGCGGACTCTTCTGATGAACAGGTGAGGCCAGGTGTGTCTGGGAGAGGGCGAGAGAGAAAGTGAGAATGAGAGAGAGAGAGAGAGAGAGAGAGAGTTATGGATGGTATTCGATGATGGCAGAGAGGTAGGCAGGAACAGGGGAGGAGGCAACTCAGGGAGGGAATTGTAAGTCAGAGTAAGAAATTAAATTTCTATTCTAAAGGTGATGGCAAGCCATTGAAAGGCTTAAGCAGGAGAATGATATGACCTAGTTTATATTTTTAAATGTTCACTCTGGATTCTGTGTGGGAAACGGATTGCAGGGGCAAGAATACCAGCAAAGAGACAAGGCAGGATACCATTGCTATCACGAGGCAAGCGAAGATGATCGAGGAGCTCACTGACGGAGACGGAGAGAAGCGGGCAGATTCTGGATGGGCTCTGAAGTGGTGTCGGGACTAGCCGCTGCAGGGAAGCAAAGAGAAGCATCGGGAATGATTTTCAGGTGTGCAGATTGAGCCACTAAGTGGATAATGGCCATGGTATGTACTGAAATGTCCTCTGAAATGGAGACATTTGAGGGGAAGCAGGTCGGGGCAGGCAAAGCAGGGCAGGAAACTAGGAGTCTGTTTTGGCTCAGTTAAATTTCAATGGCCTTTTTGGCTGCCACGTGAATATAAAAAATAGGTGGTTGGGTATAAGAATCTGGAGCTCAGGGGAGAAGTCAGTGGTGGTGAAGCAGATTTGTAAGGTCATTGGCAAACAGATGGTATTTAAAAGCCATGAGACCAATGAGATCACCTGGGGAGAGTGTGCAGAGGATGGATGGGAGACTGGGCTTCTCTGGGAACATAGCTTTGTTAGACAAGTTTGTATAGGGGGAAGGAGTTTGGGGAGGGCAGGCCCTGCCGAGGTCCAGACCAGGGATCCATCAGGGCAGATAGAAGCGACAAGTGACAACCACGAATAGGTAGAACATGTAAGACCTCTCAGAAATCCTTGGGAAAGGAAACCTGGTAAGAGGATTTCCTGAAGCCTTGGAGGCTGAATGTTTAAATCGTTGCTGCATGTTGTTAAAGAGAAGTGCGGCGTGCTAGCAGGAGAAACAACAGGACACCTGGGTCACTCCTCTTTCCATGTGTTTGTCTCCCCACGTACCATGAGGTTCCCAAGGGCAGGGGCTCTGGCCCCTTGGCTTCTGTACCCTGTGCGCAGCTCAGACTAGCTGTGGCAGGAATGAGGGAGTAGAGAGAATATCTGACAGGCCTTGTACAGATCGTTTTTGTTTTTTTAAAAAGATAGTCTAAATAATAAAATCTGTAGCTCAGAAGGAAAGGGGGTGCCGAGAAACCAGGACCAAGTGGCTCCTAATCGCCCAACCTGCAAGCCCTTTTTGGGGATATAGCGGCTGCTACGCTGAGCAAGAGAACATTTTGCTTCTCTCCCCAGAACTGTGGAGAAACTCATCCATCCCCAAGCAGAGCATCCCAGGAAGGTCACAGCACAGGCGGGGAGCCATATGCAAAGGGATCTCTGAGAAGTCTCCAAGGAAGGAAGACACTGGCCTGTCCTTCCCTCTGAGCTCCCGCAGCGCATCCCTGGTGGGGGCAAAGAAAGGGCGTCAAACCCAGCGGGGCAGGAGGGGCCTCCAGCAGATGTCGTGGGTGGCAGGAGTGGGTGGGAGGGGGTCCACGTGACTAGAGCAGGGAGGGGTGGCTCTTCTGCCCCTTTCAATGCTGGCCTGGTGTCCTCTTGGGGTGGGGCGGCGTAGTCAGCCCTGCGAATGTATTATAGAAGCAGAGATGGCTGCTTCGGGACAGAGGAGAAAGTTGAAGTGGAGGCGGGAGAGGAGCTACTGGATCTCTGAGTGCTCCCCTCCCTGGCTTCAGTCCTGCCCCAGGCCCAGCTGCCTGGGGGTTCCAGGAGGACACCCCGTCCCCCGCCAACATGTCCTCCCAACGAATTGTGCTCAGGAGGGCGTGAGCTAATTTCTGTTCCTCATCACAGAAAGAACCTCAAGGAGGACATCAGAGAAGCCCAGGCCGCTCTTGGCCAGGACTCTTTCACTTCCCCTGGGAGGCTGCCGCCGCTGCCGCTGCAGGACCACGGGGAGCTTGTCCCAGGAAGCTCTGCCGGCTGCCCCGCGGGATTCCCGTTTGTTCTGTGTATCGGTGAAAGCATGTCCTCAACCCGCAGCCCTCGTGAGACCCCTCTCGCTCTCCCCGTGATGTCTGCCGTGACAGGGAACAAGGGCACCCTTTACTCAGGGCTGCCTGCGAATCGTACCTGAAACACCAGAGCCACAAAAGCGGTAACAACAAGGAAACTCACAGTCCAACCCCGACGGCCCCCTGCAAACCCAGATGGGGAAGTAAGAGCCAGGACATCCTCGCCTGTTACAGAGGAAGAGACTAGCGGCCTCGGGGACCTTGGCCCGGCCACTGGGCTTCCTTGGGCCACAGGTCTTCCACTGGAGAATGCGCTTGGGTGGCGAGGGGGACGCACAGGAGCTGGGTCATTAGAGTGAAAAGAGAGCCTATGCCTGACACATAGTATATTCTCGACAAATCTTAGTTATTCTTCTTATTAAAAGGAGTCCTGGGTAGCCAGTAAAAGGGATTCTGGGAAATAAAACATGTCCGGGCTTCTATTGTTTGAAGTGCTTCTCCGGATGCCTGGTACATACAAAGGTATAAGAAATGAAAGTCACATGAAAAATGCTTAATGCTGGGACAAGAATTGAAGCGAACTTAGGCAGTCAGAGCCATTGCTTTTGTGGCTGGTGGAGCTGTGGGTCAAATGTTTCTGCTTTTTATTGAGCATTCTAGTGATGTTACCTGCATACTGCTACGCGGTGAAATCACAGGTACCTTGTTTGATTAAAGATTGTTATTTGAGGACCAGTTAAGAATGTACAGAGCAGGTGATCACTGGGTTTGGGGAGGAAAAGGAGGTGGTGGAGACAGGGGATCAAGAGAAAATGTGGGGAGAAAGGATCTGGGAGCGTGGAGGCAGGAGAGATTGGTGAAGAGAGAGAGAAAGAAGAGATCCCCTCCAGAAAGTGGCTCCTGACCAAAGAGAAGGCATCTATTTCGTTTCATTTCTTCTTTTCTTTCTTTGTGAAGCCGTTTTCTCAGTTGTTTTCCTCCCCAGAGCAGTTCTCGGGGCAGCCCTGATCAGGCCACCTGAGAACTGATCCAACTCTGACCTCCTCCCGTAGGCCCCTCCCTCACAGTGCAGGGCGCTGTCTTCTGAATGTGTGTGGGCTGCAGTTGGCCAGGGGGGATGACGGGGGGGGGGCGGGGGGGGGCTCTTCTGGGCTCCAGGAGCTTCTGTTTACTTCCCACGGTGGGAAGTGGGGGCTGCCTGTTGCCAGCAACACTCCAGCCCCACCCGGCCTGACCATGACCCTTGGTTCTGATCCTGGCTTTGCCAGCTGCCCTCTGCTTGGCCCTGGAAAAAGCATTTCTTCTCTCTGGGTCTCAGTTTCCCCATCTGAAAGGGAAGAGGTTGGATTAGATGAACTCAGATGGCCTCTCTAGCTCAGGCTGTCTGTAGGTCTCTGAGGTCCCTGAACGGCTGGGGAAAGGAAAGAGAGGGGCAGGAATCTCCGAGTTTCCCATGAACCCCCTGCCCCGCCTTGGGGAATTAGGCTAAAGCAAGTTAATCAAAACAAAAGGAAACTGAGGCAGTCCCGTTCTAGTATTTTCTTCCTTTCTATCTGACTACAAAGTCAACTCTCCTCACTTTTAGATAAAAGTCAGATGGGCAAGCACCACAGGGGAAAGTCTATATTTTTGGATTATTTATTTAGATGCTCTGGATTATGTTGTAGGCAAAGACACAGTCGAACGTGGACCCAGGAGTCACATGTGTCATGTATCCCTCTCCCAGGAGACCCACAGCCCTCCAAAGGCAGAGGCTAAGTCACATTTAGCTGTGTAACACTAATAAATGTCAGAGGGTTGAGGGGGCTCCTCTTCCATACTGACTTCTGAATCAACTGATAAATTTGCCAAAGAATATACTCTCATCTTTACTATTATAAAGCTTGTACCGGGAGGACCCCCCCCCAAAAAAAAAAAAAAACCAAACAAACAAAAAACAAAACAACCTAGGGATTTATTTATAAAAAATTGTGTATTTATTTTTACATGTGTAAACTTCACTCACCTTCAAAGTACTCTACATTTGATGCAATACACCTATCGAGACTTTTTTCACTGCTCTAAACAGTTTTTGAACTGGTCAATTTTGATGCCTTTTAGTGTTTCTGCTGTTTTGTTTCACCTCTTCCACCTTGGCAAAACATTTCCCCTTGAGGGCTTTTTTCATTGTGGAAACAAAAAGGGAGGGTGGGGCATGGGGGTCATGCTGTTTTCGGTCAAAAACTGCTGAGCATTCAGCGTGGTGTGGGCAGGTACACTTGTAAATCACCCGTCATGACATGGGCAAATGCATTGAAAAGAGTCTTCAAAAGGAATTCACTGAAGTTGAAAGCAGCCTCTCACAACATCACCAGCTGGTACGCTGATACAGATTCCTAGAACACTCACCTAGCAGGGGAAGCCCGCGCTACAAGGGGCCTACCCTCCAGTAGATAAATCTGTTTTTTGGGGGGTCCCCTCTTAAATGGCTTAGAGATCTTGGCTTAGGGCTGCAGATGGGCTTCCTGACAGTGAACCCTAAATTCATTTTGTGCATCCAGTTGTAGCGGCGCAAGGAGCATGCAGATCTCCCCATGTGAGCTCTGTTCTTACAACACTTGGTGCACGAAGCTGATTAAAACATATACCGCCAAAGGGAAAGAAAGAGGCAGGCACAGACTTCCACATCCCATATTCTCTCCTACACCGTAAATAACGAAAGTCTTGCTTCTCCCCTGGGTAGGTGTGAAGGGGTGAAGGCAAGTCTGGAGGTTCCTTAATGTGGAAACAAACATCCTGAGTGTGTAAGAAGCCTTCTCCCCTAACCGCAGAATCCAGGCATGTTTCAAGCTCTCAAGTTTCACACAGGGCCGTGGATATGCATCACCTCTTTGTCCAGCATCTGAGTCTTTTCCTGTTTCCTCTTCAGGTAGAGAATTCACCCACCAACAGGGCCGTAGAGTCTGCTTCTTCCTAGAGAGGATGAAAAAACCCCCCATGGACTAGTATTTACCAATCACATAGCTGTGACTTTGAATTATGAGATAGTGACGTTGAAAAGTAGGGACCAAACAGAGCCCATGATTGGTAATAAGGTAGCGGGGGCAGCAGCCCCAGCATCTAATTTCCGGGGCACTGGCAGTGCAAACTAGCTCCACCAGCAGCAGAAATGGTGTCCCCCAGTGGACCAGTTCTGCAGCACAATTTGGGGTGTTGTTCCTGGCTGCGTTCCAGTTCTTCAGCCCCCTTGAAGAGTCCATGAGCTCCCTAAAACCCTCTTTAGAAGCCCCGTGTCTCCTCAGCTTCTGTTGCATACAATTAGACCCTGACTGATACAATTAAATGCCAACTTCTAGTCACCTGGGATGAAGT
The DNA here is from genome assembly GCA_004026545.1 of Mormoops blainvillei. Taxonomy (NCBI): domain Eukaryota; kingdom Metazoa; phylum Chordata; class Mammalia; order Chiroptera; family Mormoopidae; genus Mormoops; species Mormoops blainvillei. Next base: position 30,805 of record PVJD01003336.1, read on the forward strand.
GCCCATTGAAAGCAAAGCTTTAAGAGGCTGAGTGGCCATGTGACAGAGCAATATAAGGGCCACAGAGACTTTGAGCTCATATCCTAATTACTTGGCTCAAACGTCCACCTAAAAGCTAAGGACCTTTGAAGGCTGTGATAGAAGTATCTCGAATTTCTTGTAGAGGCAGGAACAAAAAGGGAAGAGGCAGTTACCGGAGCCCAGGACCCAGTGCCAACCAGTGGAAGCCAGACAATGGCAGGCTCGCTTTGCAGGTCTCGGAACCATAGAAAAACTGCACCTGCTGCTGAAGCTGCTGCCGCGGCAGAGAAGGAGGGGGAAGACCATACTGGCTCCTCCCTTCCTCCTGACCTCCAACCTCACACGTAACTTGCAGGTATCAGCTTACCTGTGATATGGAGCAGAGGAGGGGAAGGAGAGGACTGGATCTGAGAAACAGGCCCAGAACTGGTACCAGCGGAAAGCTATCTTCCCCGGAGTCTAGAGATATCAAACTATCATCCGATTCCAGTATGGGTAGAAGGCAATTATGAAGCCAAACCCGAGAGGAGAGGCAAGTAGGGGAACGGTTTTGCTCATTTTTGTTGGCAAAATCTAAAGGACACATGTAGAAATCAGCCCTGAGGTTGCGAGGCCAAGGAAGGAGCAACATACTTTCAGGTTGTACTGAATGCATTTGCGGGCCGCCTCTCTGATTTCAAGGCTTGCCTTTAAGCCTGTGCTTTAGGCTAGTTTAACCCTGTTACTAAGGCGTGACTTGACTGGGTTCTCTGCTGTACCCCCTGTGTAAGCTGTCTAGCAAATTACAATTGTCCTAACCTGCTGTTTTCTCTACATGCCAAGACTGCCTATGCAATGCTTGGGTTCCCTCTTACTCTCTGTGCTGTGGCTCAGCAAGTGCCCACAGGTGGAAAGTCAGGGCGCCTGCGGAGTTTGCCTCATTTGCTTCCCTTCTCACACGGATCACCATCCTGTCTTGCCCGTTTGCCTAGTACCTGAAAAGAGTTGTTTCATATATTTGGTCCGTACACACACACACACACACACACATCTATAGATTATCTATCTGTCTGTCTGTCTATCTATCTATCTATCTATCTATCTATCTATCTATCTATGATGTAAGCTGGCAGCCAAGGAGAGTGGACTGGAATGCAATGCATGAACAATGACTTCACTGTACTAGTCGGTGAGGGCGGTTGACACCACTGAGTGAGCGTGTGTACTATGTGGCCATTGCATTCGAAATGACTGAGTAGAGCAACGAGTCTGCACCAAATTTTGCGTTAAGCTTAACATCCCTCCGCAGAAACTATTCAGGTGACTCAGAAGGCTTTCAGGGATGATGCAATGCGTGCGGCACAAATAAAAGTGTGGCACAAACGCTTCAGAGATAGTCGAGAATCTGTTGAAAGTGACCCACATTCTGGAAGGCCTGCAACAAGTAGAACACCTGAGAGTGTTGAATGTGTGCAGGCTGCAATCGGCAAAATTTGGCGACTGACAGGGCGAGAATTAGAAGCTGACCTGGGGATTCCAAAAACTACTGTGTCTGAGATTTTGATGCAGGACCCTGACATGAAACATGTTATGGCAAAATTTGTTTGTGGCTTCTGCTACCACAGCAGAAGGAACATTGTGCTGCAGTTGCTAATGACTTGATTCAAACAACTACCAAGGAACCAGGTTTCCTCAAGAAGGTGATAATGCTAGGGGAACTATGTGATGTCCCCAGGTGCCTACTTTGAAGGGGACTGAGGTGTCCTTGTCTTATGTGCAGTGTTTCTTGTATCTTGTACCTTCTTCCACATATGTCTCTGTTTTTCATATTACATGTCTGGGCAGACTGTATGTGTGTGTGTGTGTGTGTCTGTGTGTGTGTCTGTGTGTGTGTGCATGTCTGTAGTTCTTGGTAGAAGAACTAATCTGGTACCAGTATTCCATAATGGTGGAAGTGCAAGTTTTTATTTTTTAACTGTTTCTAATTCTTTGAAGTAGTTGCCTGAGTCATTGATTTTCTGATTTTGTTGTTTATTTCCTAATACAGACATTTAAAGCTGTACATCCTCCATAAATATTGCTTTAGCTTTGTCCCACAAGTTTGAATATATAGTATTTTGTTATTATTTACTTAAAATATTTTCTAATTTTCATTATGGTTCCTCCTTTGACCCACAGGGTATTCCAAATAATATTTATTATGTTCCACAATGAGTGTTTTTTGGACACACGTATTGCAAATAACTTCTCCTGGTGTGTGGCTATCTCATAATAAACAAAATTCCTTAAATTTGGTGAAGTCAAATTTATGAAAAAAAAACTGTGGCTAATTCTTTTCATGGTCTAGTTAGCAAAATTTTGCTTATCCCAAGACTATGAGGATATATTTCTAAGTTTTCTTTTAAAAGATTTATTGTTAGGTTTTTACATTTAGGCTTATGATGCATCTTGGAGTGTCTTTTGTGAAGATAAATGGGATGATGCCTTTTTATACATAAGGTGACTAGATATGCTTACTCCTGTTTTTGGACTCAATTTTGTTGGCAAGAGATAAGAGGGAGAGGAAGGGAGATCAGAATTATACCCCTGCTTTCCTTCCCATGAGGTCCTTTAGGTTGGATTTGTCACTTGACCAAAAGTCATTGCTTCTCTCAAGGGAGCTAGCCCTGCAAAACTCTCTCCTTTCATGTTCTGATAACTTCTCTGAGTCCTTATTCCTTTAGTTCTAGGAGCGGCGACTGCTCCTAGACTTGCTAACCCCGGTTCCAGCACTATGCCTTGCGGTGCTCCTCAGCCCTTCTCTCATCTCTGGGATTACTTACAAACCTCTTAGAGAAACACTAATTCACATGTGCTGTTTCCCGTTGAGACTCTGACTAATGCACTGGTGTATTAGAAAGTTTTTAAAAAAGTGTGTAGTATCCCGCATCTTTGCTAAACACTTTTTAGTTTTAATAGTTTGTTTCTAGAAATTCTTAGAATTCCTATGTAAACAATCGTAGCATCTTATCAATGGTGACCCTTTGGTTTCTTAAAAGGCTTATAATTTTAATTTCTGTTTCTTTTCTTATTTTCCTGGCTAATGCCTCCATTATAATGTTGAACAAAAGCAATTACAGTTCTCTCATTCCCGGCTTCAAATTGAGTGCATGGAATGACTCGCCATTAAGAATCTTACTCTCTGAGTAGATTATTATTTTTTAAAATCATAATCAGATATTGAATTGTACTGAATAGTTTACTCTGTTGTTTGAGGTCATCATAAAGCCCCTTTCTTTTTATCTTTCTGCTCTCCTCTGGGGTCCTGGTTCCATCCTGATCACGTATGTCAAGGTTAAGGCCACGGAAATCATTCTTCCTATATCTCCGGCCTGGAAGGGCAGGGTTGGAGCCCTATGGTCCTCTTGAGTAAATCTTGGGCTTTTTGGAATATGCCATGTGGAATATTACAAGATGTTCATTAAGGCATCATTTTGATGTACTATTTTGCGTATAAAACATCTACTTTTTAAAAATCCTGACATACTCAAGGCCTCCTTTCTAAAGTAAGGAGAGAAACCCTGGCTGGTGTGCCTCAGTGGACTGAGTGCCGGTGTGAGAACCAGAAAGTCACTGGTTTGATTCCCAGTCAGGGCACATGCCTGGGTTGTGGGCCAGGCCCCTGCTTGGGGGTGTGCGAGAGGCAACCGACCAATGTTTCTCTCCGTCTCTTTCTCCTTCCCTTACCCTCTCTCTAAAAATAAATAAATGAAATCTAAAAAAAATACAGTAAGGAGAGCAAGTAGTAAAGGGGATGACAGGAGAGAAACCTCATTCTGGTACTTGCATGGAATTTGCAGTGATCCTACGGAGCAGGTGTTAGTATGCTTAGCTTACAGAGGAGAAGATGGAAGTGCAGAGAGGTAAAGTGCACTGCCCAGGATAATGGCAGAGTGGGATTCTGGAATTTTGGCCCCAAGTTTGCGCTCAGAAATGCTTGCTCCCTCACAACAGAGAAGTGAGACCTGGGTCCTTCCTCCCACGGGAGTACTTCTGCCTTTCTCTGACCCTTGGGTCCTCAGCTCTAAGCACCGCCTTGTCTGGTCCCACCCTCCCAGCAGTTCTACAGCTGGGAAACATTGTGGCCCCCAGACCTTGTTTCCTGTCCCTCCTGGGTGCACAGGGGGCTGTGTATCCTGTCAGTGCTGTGAGTAGTGTGTGTGTGTGTGTGTGTGTGTGTGTGTGCGTGTGAATGGGGAGGAAGGGTCTGGGCTCCTCTCTGGAGAAGAGGGGAGCAGAAGGTGAGGTTCTGATTCTGCTTGTCTCTAGACCAGGCTTGGGGCTGAGATGGACGCACATTTGCTGCCGCCTGCTTTGCTCCTGCTCCTTCCTCTGACCACGGGCTGGACTATTTCCAATTGCTTAGTGACCGAAGGCTCCCGGCTGCATCTGGTCTCCCACTTCTTCCTATGCCACCTGGACCCCAGCCTGCCCCTCCTTGCAGCGTGCTCCGGGGTGGCCAACCTGACAGAGACCTTGGAGGCCGTGCCACAAAGTGTAGAGGGGCTCTATCTTGAGGGTCCCACTTCCGTTCTGCCACCGGATGCCTTCTCCCGCTTCCCTGGCCTCAAGATCTTGGGACTGTTTCTGCATCTCACCAGGCTCCTGCCAGGAGCCTTCTGGGGCTTGGGGCAGCTGCGCCAGCTGTCTTTCATGTGCCATCGTTTGGAAGTCCTCTTCCTACCCCCCGATGCCTTTGGTCACCTGAGCTCCCTCCAGTACCTACACTTCTGGGGTCCTTGCCTGGATAGGAGCTCGGGTGTCCGGTTGCCTCCCACTCTACGGCGACTCGACATCAGGGGTAGTTACCTTCAGAATGTGGGGAAGTTGGGAGACATCTTCCCAGACCTGGTGCTTGGTCCCTCCCCTGGTGATGCCTGGACTCTGGATGTGCTGGACCTGTCATTCAACAGAAACTTGAAGATGGCCAGTCCCAGGGCCCTCCAGGGCCTCAAGGTGGGGACTCTGAATCTGGACCACACAAAGATGAATGCAGCTGCAGTGATGCGACTGGGGCTGCAGAGGCTGGACGCCCTGTCTGCGAGGTATGCTAACGTGACCGAGCTGCCCGCGGAGGCAGTGGCCCACTTTGAGCTGCAAGAACTGAATCTGGGATCCACGCAGATAGGGCACGTAACTCCGGAGGCCCTGGCTTCCTGCCAGAGCCTGAAGAGCTTGAGTCTTGAGGGAAGCGGCCTGACTGACCTGCCCCCAGGATCCCTGGCTGCCCTGAACAGGCTTCAGAGACTGAACCTGAGTGGCAACAAACTGCGCAGTATCATGCTGTGCACGAACGAGACAGGGGCTGTGTCAGGACTGGGGGTCCTGGATCTGTCCGACAATTGACTCCATGACCTGCCCCCAGGTGCTTTCTCCTGTTTGACCCACCTGCAGGAGCTGCTGCTTCAGGGAAACCAGCTGCATTGGCTGGAGGGCCAGGTATTCCAGGGCCTGAGGAGGTTGGAGATGTTGGACTTGAGTAACAATCCACTGGTGGCCCTGGGCGAGGGCTGGTTGGCTCATCTGCCTGCACTGACCACCCTCCACCTGCTTAATACCAGCATTATGCTGAGCCCAACCTGGGACTTCTGTGGCCCAGAGAATCTGCATGACCTGAGACTGCAGTTCCCCACTGGCCCTTCAGGGGTAGTGCTGTCCCTGCCCACGAGGCTGACTAGCTTGGAGCTTCGTGCAGTGCCAGGCAAGAAGCTATGGAAGCTGGCTTCTCCCATCTTTCCAGTCTTGCAGACCCTGACTCTAAATGGCTGGGGACTGCAGCTGGAGACCCAGAATATCACCAAGACCTTCCCTGCCCTTCGCCAACTCTTCTTGCTCGGCAATAGCTTGGAGGCCCTCTGCTCCCAGGACACCTCCAGCTTCTTTCTCTGGAAGCTCCCCAGACTCCAGTATCTGAGTGTACTGGGTAATGGGCACAACCCCAGACCCTGCTGCATCTCCGGGCTGCCCAACCTACAGGAGCTGAAGCTGCAAAATCTGCAGTCCCGAGAACGGCCCCACTCAGTGCGGTTGGAAGAGCTGGTGGGTGAGCTGCCCAGGCTCCAGGTGCTGCATCTGGTCCAGACTGGGCTGGAGACACTGTCTGCTGCTGCTTTCCGGGGCCTGGGAAGTCTCCAGGTCTTAGTGCTAGGCTGGGAGACAGGAATCATACTGGATGGCAGTCTCCAGGAGCACAGTCCCCAGATGCCACAGTACATGTATGTTCTGCATTCATCCTTGGCCTGCCAGTGTGCCAATGCCTGGCTGGGGCCCTGGTTTAAGCGGTCCCCCAGAACATACGTGCATATAGCACCACGCCAACTGTGCCCGCCAGAAGCTGGGGGCCGCCCTAAGAATCCCCTTTTCCCCTTTCTCCGGAGTCACTGCCCTGAGACTTTGGGGTTGGAACTCTTTTTGGGCAGCTCTGCCTTGCTGTTTCTGTTGATCTCCTTGCCCCTCCTACAAGAAGCCAGGAACTCCTGGCTCCTCTATTTACGGGCCCTGTTCAGAGCCTGGTTTCGGGATATGAGAGGTCGGAAGGATAAGGGCAAGAGGTTCCTCTATGATGTCTTTGTGTCCCACTGTAGGCAAGACCAGGCCTGGGTGGTGCAGGAGCTCCTGCCTACTTTGGAGGGCTGCCGGGGGCTGCGCCTCTGCCTCCCTGAGCGGGACTTCGAGCCAGGCAATGATGTGGCTGATAATGTGGCAGAGAGCATGGCAAGCAGCCGGGCCATACTCTGTGTGCTGAGTTGCCAGGCCCTGCACACGCCACGCTGCTGCCTGGAGCTCCACCTGGCCACCTCTCTCCTGCTGGCTGCCCCTCGCCCCCCATTGCTGCTGCTGGTCTTCCTGGAGCCTGTCTCCCGCCACCAGCTCCCCCGCTACCATAGACTGGCCTGGCTGCTCCGCAGGGGAGACTATTACGTGTGGCCCAAGGAAGAAGAGAGAAGGGATGACTTCTGGGCTTGGCTGGGGAGCAGGCTGGGGGGTAGGCTGGGTCGAGCTGGGCTGGGCTAGAGTGAGTGCCTGTGCTGTGGAGGGTGAGGGTGGGAAAGGAAAGCCGGCCTGGCAGGGAGAGAGTAGGTGTGTGTTCGTGTGTGAGACTGAACTGAGCTTCTCAGCGGGGGTGGGGGTGCTGCGTGAATGGGGAGGATCAACGGGTGGCTTTGGAAACACAGGCTTTGGGAAGGATCCGGAGGCTGCATGAGAAAATTTGGGGGATGGCAGGTGGCCATGAGGTTTGTGATGTGATCTCAAGATGTCCAGATCCTCAGTAAATTGACTAAAAACATGATATGATTGGTATGATTGGACTTCTCCTTTTTTTGATGCAAATGCACATGAGGAGGAGGGCGAAGGGGCTAGGGTCACAGAAACTGTAGCCTGGAGGAAATAAGGCAGGGGAATTCAGGGAGAGTATGTGAAAGAAAGGAAGGCTCTGAGTACTCCTAAGCTATGGAATGGGGTCCAGGCCAAGTTCAAGCAAATCGTCAAGGGGCAGAGAGTTCCCTTTTGCCATTGGGCTATAGAGGTATTGGCAGCTGAGGAACAAAAACGCTGGGATGCTACCCAGGAGGCAGAGGGCTGACTACCTATTCCCTCAATGAGAACATGAAGTCCTGATCACATCTATTGTCTTCTTTGAACCTCACAGCAACACTTGCAGGGGGAACCCACCTCTTTGGTAATCTGTGCTTCAGCCCTGCTAAACTACCTGTAGCTCCCAGGATACCACGCACTCCTGCCTCTGGGCCTTTGCATGTGCTGTTCCTTCCTCTTTCTTCTTCCGGGGAATTCACTTCTTCTGGGGAAGTACTGTGTATCCTTTAAGGTTCAGTTCAACCATCACTTTCTCCAGAAGCCATTCCTGACCTGCCAGCCTCTCGGTTCCCACAACTTCCTGCACTTTCCTTTCTCAAAGTACTGATCATGCTGAACAAGCACTCACAGGTCTGGGAGCCCCCAGGACAGTGGTCTACAAAGCGGGGTACACAAGATGAGCCACTGGGGTTTAGGAAGGAAGTTTTTTTAAAAAAGCAACTTCTATTTGTATTTTTTTTCATATCTCTCTTTATTCTGAAGCTAGCCTGCCTACTTTTTAGTTATGCTACTTACCCTCTGTACCTCAGTTTCCTCTTCTGTAATATGGGATAGTATTACACCCTCCCTCAAAGGGTTTTGTAAGAATTAAATGAGTTAATGTGTATAGCACGGAGAGCAGGACCTAATAATGCATTGTAAATATTCAACAAAGGTTAGCTTTTTATGTAATTATATATGTACCACATGCATATCATATATATGTAAATAAATACACATATGTTGGGAGTGTGCACTCAAAAATGCCTTACTAATAGGAAACGTTACTAATTTACTAATAGAAAACTTGACCAGGAAAGTTTGGAGATCAGACCCTGCGGATAGGGACCAGGTTTGATTCATCTCTGCGGCCCTTAGAGCCTAGTGCTGGCCCAGACAACTATGGACAGAAAAAAATCTTGATGGATGCTGAAGCAGAGAACTGGGGTATGGTTCAGGCTCTGTTGTTTATTTCTGTATGTTACTGGGCCAGGAAACTTGGCCTCTTTTGGCTTTAATTTTCCTCTGCACATTGCCGGGCTTTAAGTAGACAAAGGCTAAAGGAAACCGCAGAATAATTCTAGGCAGGATTTAGGGTGAGGGGCGCCCTCTAGAGTCCTAATGGTGTCTTTCTCTCTGTGCATCCTCACCTCCATTACTCCACTTGAGGGCACATGACCCTGAAATGAATGTCCTTACCTGACCCGGCAAAGTTGACTTTCCAGCTTCAGATCTGGACACTCTCTCAAACGTCTCCAGCCCTCTCCGCACCTCACACTGCAGAACGGTCTCTCTCTCCACTCACATAACTCCCTCCCCTCCACGGGTGATCTTTTCTTTATGCAGCTTGGGGCTGAGAAGAAACCTTAGGGGTCACATGTCCAGGTTCAAATCCCAAGCCTTGCACTTATTGGCTACGTGATCTTGAGCCGTCACTTCATCTGTCTGAGCCTCCATTTTCTCCTTGTAAATTGGCAGTAATAATATCCATCTCATAGAGCTGTGATACTTTAATAACAAGCAGTGCTTATAGGTTGCTCCTCCTCCTTTCACTGAGTAAAACCACACGAGTTATTACTACAAATTAAGTTGGAACATGTTTCACAGAAGAGAAGGACTTTGAGCTAGGTCTTTAAAACTAAGATACAGAATTTCCCCAATTTTAACAATAGCCAACATTGTTGAGCAGTATTGAGGACTGGGCCATATGCCAGGTACTGTCAATCTCCCCAAAGTCTCATAGCTATTAGTAAAAATGATAATAGCTAATAATTATTAAACTCCTTCTGCTAGCCATGTGTTAAGCTCTTTACATACTTTTCTCCATTTATTTCTCACAGACTCTATCAGGTAGATGCCATTATTTTAATTTGCATTTTCCAGATATGGAAACCAACGCATAAAGAGGTGAATTAGTTTGCCCAATGTTTCATAACTAGTGCATGACAAGGCCTACCGCCTGCATTTGAAAATAAGAAGTTTCAGACACAAGCAGTTTGACTCCAGAGTCCATGCTTTATTTGCATTGTCTCATTTAATCTTCACAGCACCTGCAATGTAGGCTCTATTATATTACCTGCATTTTAAAGGTGGGAAAAACCAAAGACAAAAGACATGTAGTAATTTAAGGCCACACAGCTAGGAAGTAGTTAGGCTGGAATTTGGATCCATGTCTGACTACGAGCCCACATTCTCAACCCCATATTAGACTGTCCATACCCCAAAGTACAAAGCAACTGCTTTTACATTAAAATTATTCAGATTGTTCTTATTCTAATGATGACTAACATTCTTCCAACACACAGGAAGTGCCAAGCTTTGTACTAACCGATTTACATAATAATAGCTAACATTCGCTGTGTATTTTTAGGATTCAGGCCCTGAGCTAATCGTTTGAGGTGTATTATTTGTTGGAGTCTCACAAAAACCTGTAGACTTGGATGTTATTACTATCCTTGCTTTACAGGTAAAGAAAGCGAGGTTCCCAATTGACCCAAAGTCATGCGGCTTAACTGGGAGCTGGAACTTGAACCTACAATTGTCCAACTCTCTCCTGCCCACCAGTCTGGTCATCTCTAGCCACCTTCTCTCCTTATTTCTTTTTCTTTTGTGTCCCTCCTTATTTCTTAGTTTCTGCTTCGATCTCTCTCCGGCCTAAGGCTCTTGCGTCGCCCCTTCCACAGGCCCCGCCCCTTCCACAGGCCCCGCCCCTTCAGTTTGAGTGCCCGCCTACTGGGCCGTGTCATTTCCCAGAACCTGTGGAAAGAACCCGGGATCGCAATAGATCCCGCCCTCACGCTTAGAAGCTGTCCCGACTTGTTCCGGTGCCAGGCACCGGGAGAAGGAGACACATCTATTGGCTGACGACATCTTAAGGACAATTAACGGAGGAGGCAGCCCACCGGCTTTCGCGCGATGCCTTCTGGGGGTTGTAGTCTCAGACCGTCCATTCCCAGGGAGGCGTCCTTTGGACTCCGCGTCCCAGCATTCCCTGCGCGAGCACTGGTACACTTCCGCCCCGTTGTGAAGTGGGTGGCTCGGTTGGTGAGTCCGGGTGGCGGGGCGGGGGCAGTTGAGGCTCAGGCGCTGGGCTGGAGACTTAAGAGGTGGTGGTGTTACAGGGGACCGGGGAGGTTGAGAAGGGAGGAAGAAGCTTTTCTTGGTGGGTGGGGAGTGTGAGGAGTGGTCAGAGGATGAAGCGTCCGGAGATGGGAAGGGTCATAGAGGGGGTTGGGGATGAGGAGGGAGATAGAGACCCCTGGGAGTGAGGACCGTCTTAGATCTGTATGTGAAGACACCGAGAGAGGTTCTAGGTTGGAGCGTCGTGGAAGGGCCAGGAGACCACCGAGGGAAGGAGAGAGGGTTCTGGGGCCCTGGCAAGAAGTGAAAATACGATGGCCTGAGCTTGAAGCCCAACCTTAAAAATAGCATACAAGTTTCCACCTGCCCACCCAGAACAGGCATCTAAATTGATACCCCCTTACACTTTCTCTAATGGTTGTGCCTTCTGTAACCCAGTGGGTGGGACTGGCTATTGCGTTCGGCCCGAAACTTGCACCTCTTTGCTTGTGGCTGATGGAAGTGAATGGCATCATCGTCCACTTTACCCAGGGACCCTCTGATTTCTCCTGCATTCTTCCACATCCAGGGATCTTCAGATCTTTCAGTTTCCTTCATGTGTCTTGAATCAGCTCTTTTCTTGTCAGGGTTTTTGATGAAGCCTCCATCTTTTCACATCCCAGGTTGGACAGACACATTGTAGCTAGTGTGACATGTTTAATCCACAAATCTGATTATGCCTTTGCTTTAAAAACCTTCATTGCGACTCATCACTGATAGAACTAAGTCCAAACACCTCACTCTGATATTCAAGATCCTTCATAAACTACTTTGCAGCCTAATCTTCGTGTACCCCACATGCCAGGGCGTCCGAGCTTTTCCCCATTTCTTGGGGCGGTTGTTTGGCTTCCCACCATTAGATATGCTGTTCTCTCTGTTTCGAATTCACTCCCTTCTCTCCCCGTTCTCTGTCAAGGGAACTATTCTTCAAGAATCAGCTCGAATGTTACTTTGTTCAGCTGTCTTAAGCAGATAAAGTTTCCCCTCACCCCAGGTCCCACAGAACTCTTTTACTGCATTTTCCACATTTTGATCATCATTATCTGTGACTTTTTTTGGGGGGGGGTCTCTTCCACTAGACTGACAACATCTCTCGGACAGGAACAGTTTCTGAGTCACCTCTGTTTCCCCATTGCCTAATAAATACTTGATGAATGTGTGAATACAGATCATCCAGAGTGAGCTTTGCTATACCAGGCTTGAAAAGTGCTACTTCTGGTGGATTTCTAGGGCATGAGTTTTAGTCTCCTGCCTATCGAGGCTGTTTTTGCTGGAAGCTGATTCATTACCTATGGGAGTTTAAGCCCCGGGTGGCAAGTACATGGAATGTGTGCTGCCACTTGTGTTTACTGTGTCTGGCAGACATAGCTAATTGGTCACAACACATATTCACATGGGATTTAGAGTCCTTAGCACAGTTGAATGAAGTTGGTGCTTTAAATGGAACCTATTTGCTTTCCTTGGTTTCTGTCCTTAAGTGTGAGGTCAGCCTGCTTAAGCAATAGCTTGGATTGTCATCCAAATGAGCTTGAAAGCCTTCGGAAATTCCCAGTTTCTTTTCTCTTTGGAGGTCACAGACCAGTCTTGGCTTTTCCCATGGGACTGGGGCAGCTCTCTTCCCCTCCCAGTGTTTGCTGTGTGGGTTCTTCATGTCCATACCCATACTCATGGCCCCAGGAGCCAGGATGCCTTTCAGCTTCCCTGCACTTGTAAAGGGAACCTGATTTCGACAGCAGCCAACACCACTCCTCATTACTTAGGAGAATCTGTACCCTTTCTAGGTCTTCCTGGAGACTGGAAGACACCTTTCAGGTCACTCAGCTGACAGGGACAAAGTGACAGCCCATGCTGAAAGAAGCCTTCTATCCCGCTTCTTTAATCCTCCGGTGTTTGAAACAATTTTTTGAGTAGGTTGCCAACGTTGAAAAATCTAGGCTCCTGACTTAGAAAAATTAGAAGGCCTGTGGACACTGAGCCAGCGGTCCCTCTGGTGCTCTGTAGGAGCCACAGTCCCCACTCCGCTCATTTACTTATTTACATTGCCTGGCCTCTAGCCTTTTGAATTTGTAGCCACTGATTTTAGTCTCCCTGTCCCTTTGCTCTACTCCCATCGCGCTATTGGGGAACCCGGGCAACTGTGTAGGGTCAGGCTGTATGCTGCGGCTTAGAGAGGCTGCAGAACCTCACAACCTGTCCAAAGCCACACAGCTGGTAAAACAAACGGCAGGAGTGGAACTAGAGTCCTGATTCGCTCACTCCCGCTTTCATGTTCTTCCTCTCTCTATACCATCTTCTCAGGACTTTGGGTGACTGGCAGACCTAGAGGAGGCTGAGTGGTGTGCATAAAAAAATAACTGGAGGGAATGAATCTGGGCTTATATTCCAACTCTTCCACTTGCTAGTTGTATAGCCTTAAGTGAACCTTTTTCTTAGAAGCTGAGTTCCGTGTATGTAAATGAAAGATATAGCAGAGTCATATCTTGTAGGATAATGCTATTCTAAAAGCATTATGGGAGGTGATAATCACATTTAGCTGAAAATCACAGTCATCTTGAAAATCCTTTGGCAAGGAGCCATGTGGAAACCAACACGCTGTCTTTCAATCAGCTAATCAGAACAGCTGGGTTTCCTTGGCTGAACACTAGGTGAAAGGGCTGGCTTGTGTTTAGGGACCATGCTGTAGAAGGACGCTGCTCACAGTGGAAAGAGATGCTTGAGGGACTAGGACCAACCCGGGGACCAGCGGAGTCATGGGCATCAACACGTCACCACTTGCTCACTCTGGAAGAGATACATAGTGAATGGGACTGGTGCACTATTGAAATCATGTCCTTTCTTCCTCTTCCTTGTGTTTGTATGCAGTGTAATATGTTTAAGTTATAGATCTGTGCCTGGCAGCTCAACACTAGCGATGCTTCACTTGCCTGCCTGGAGGATTCAGTGAGATTGTGAATGTAGAGCACTTCCCACCGGGCCTGGCACCGTGGGCACCCAATAAATAGGGACTTTTTGAGGTCACTGATTGATGCGAGGACCCCGAGATTCCTGGTAGTCTTGGCACGGAGGAACGCCCTTGTCCACTTTTCCCGGGCGTGAAACCGCCCTGATGCTGGCTGACTGTGTTGATCTCCCCCGTGGATAGGCTGCTATTCATTTGTGAAAGAGCAGCAGAATAATCCTCAAGTTTGTATGTGAAAATAACCTTTGGGACTTTCAAGTCATCCCAGAAGAAAATACCTGTGATCTGAGACTCTGGGCTTCGGGCCCGGTGGGACTACTAACCGCCTGTTTTGTTGTAGCGTTCTCTCTGGGCAGGGTACAAACTTCAGTCATTGACTGTCTCTTATTAGACTGTAACTCTTATGAAGGTAGAGACTGTGTCCTACTTCCTGTTGGCCCTGTCGCTCACAGGGCAGTGCAGGGTGCATAGTGGGACTCTGTAGATGGCTGATGGGTCAGTCCGTGTGTGAGAGAGTGAGACAGAAGTGTTTAGATTAGTGTAGGACTAAGGCTGTGGTTAAAAAAGAAATTTCATGAAATGTTAATTCTTTAGCGTGATGTAAATTATGGATTGTCCCTTGCCCGTTAGGCTTGTAATAGACTGGTTTTATTGCTTTAATAAAAGGCAACAAAATCCCCAGTGGCCCTGCTATTTATCAGACACCGGAATGGGCGTTGTGGATACAGAAATAAACAAGATACAGCACCGACCCGAGTAGTGCGAGCTAATGGGGGGCCGTCAGGTATGGGAACGTGAACTGCAGTGACGTGAGAAGCGCGTACATTAGAGGTACGCGCCAGCCGCTTAGGGAACGCAGGGCTGGGGAGGTGATTCTTGGGGGGCAGGGACGGGGGCAGGGCATGACGTGAGCATGTCAAGGAAGCCTTAACAGGTGAGGCGACAGTGAGCTGATAGCTGAAGGACAAGTAGGAAAGTGCCAGGTGGTCATGGGTTGCGTCTCTTGCCTCTCCCTAGGCATGTGGAGGTCTGCAGGTTGAGCCTTTGTTTTTCATCATCCATACCCGAGTGCTAGACCGTCCAGTCAGACGGCCTAAAATCGAAATACACCCTCCCTCCACTCTCAGTTTAGCTTTGTCATTCCCACGTGGAAGCAGCTGATAGCCTCCTCTGAGTAGGCATGTTTTGTATCATTAGATTTGCTGGGAATGACACAAAGAGCCCATTTTTCCAGATAACTCAGCATGAGTGTTGTCGGAGTCTTCATTGTGTAAAAAGAGCAGCCCCAGACGTTCACTCAACATGCATTTACCAAGAGCCTCCTGTAGCTAGTGCGTATCATGTCTATTGTGGTTGTGGGGGAGGGAAGATATGAAAAAAAGAGAAGTAAGCTGTATTCCCTGCCCTTGGCAAGAGGCTATAATCTCTTTGGGGACACACATATGTACGCACATCCCTCTGATGCAACCTGGAAAGTGGCAAGTGTCACTGATGTAAATAAAGAGGAGAAAAGAATTCCTTCTGGCATGAGTAAGGTCATTTTTTTTTTTTTTAAATCTAGTTTGCATAGGAAGGCTTAATTGTAACCCTTGCTTCATGACACATCACCGTCAGTAGTTGACTGTTGTTTCACTGTCCACAGAGTGCCCCCTGTGTGTGTGGCACGGGAGGGGCCGTGCGAGGCCCCTTAGGAGGCCCGTGATCTAGTGGGTAGGCAATTGTCAAGTACGATCTGCGTAACGATACAGAAAACATAAGGTGGCACGGGAGCTTGTGACCGAGGACTGAATCGTGGAAGAATACAATGTAAGCTGAGGCCTAACTAGGTGAAGGAAGGAAGAACCTGTGCCCGAAGGAGATCCCAGCACGTGGGAGGGTTCAGAGGGCAGCACGATGCGGGAGCTGCAAGCCGCGCCACTGAAACTGACTGGCGGGAGCACGGTAAAGAAATGAGGTTTGGGCAGGTTTGTACTTGATCCTCAGGGAAGAGGGAGGCCACTGAATGGTGCTTAGCAGGGAAGTGACATGGTCGGATTTTGATCTAGTCTGGCTGTTGTGCAAAGAATGGACCAAGGGTTAGGGCGAGGGGAGCGGAGGCACGGACATGAGAGAAGATGCCGGTCAAGTGATAAACGTGGCGGTTCTCTGGGCTGAGGGGGTGGTGCTGGGGGTGTAAGTGGCTAGAAGGCCAAGGGGACACCGTTTGGTGATGAGCTGGTTGTGGAGGATCTTGGAGGGAGATGACCAGGTTCCTGGCCTGGCGAGTCAATGGAAGGGGGTGCCTGTACTGGACGGAGAGCTCCAGGAAGGAGACAGGCTTGCCGGAGGAAATGACGAATTCGGTTTTTGACCCAATGAGTTTGAGGTGCCTAAGAGACAGTCAAGTGGAGATGCCTGGTAGATAGTTGGATTTTGGGGTCTGGAGGTCTGGAACCAGGTCCTGGTTGCATTTTCAGGGAATCAGAGAGAGGGTGGAAACTGCCAGACGAGCAGGATGACCAAGGAGGAGTACACAGAGAGAGAGGGGCTTTGCAAGGAGAGCACGTGTAGAGGAAGACTAAAGCTTTACAGCTACAAAGAAAAACCTTCCGGAGGGGTTGACGTTTGGATCCCAGCTGGAGGGGAGGTCAGGCTCTGGACATGTGTAGGGGGGAAAGGCTACACTGGGACCCGGTGTGGAGGCCTGATGCCAGGCTAAGGCATTTAGCGTGTCCCAGAGGATCTAGCACTGTGCTGTCTTCCTCCAGTGAGCTGGCTCTCGTGTTGGTGCGAGATCGTGGCCCAGCTTCTTGCTTATGGAACAGGGGCACCCTTAGCACCCCCACCCCATGCCGAGGCAGTGGTGGGTATGGGGGAAGTGAGGGAGGGGAGGCCCCTGGGTCCTCTTTCTCACTGTCCTTTGTCCTTCTGCATTCAGAGCCGTAGAAAGCATTTCCTCTCCCAGGAGCCCCTTGAAGGTCACACCATAGATGCAGGAAGACGTTGGATGAGGACAGCCCAGCTGAAGTGGCGTCCAGGACAGAGCATGGCTGTAGTCCTGGAATCCCAGGCCCAGGCCTCTCCCCCACCAGAGCTGGAAGAACTTCTGATTGTGAAACTGGAGGAGGATGCGTGGAGATCAGAATCCAGACCTCAGGAGAAGGACCATGACCCTGTCCCTGGCCCTGAGGCCTCCCGCCAGCGGTTCCGGCAGTTCCAGTACAGGGATGCGTCTGGACCCCACGAGGCCTTCAGCCAGCTCTGGGCGCTCTGCTGTCGCTGGCTGAGGCCAGAGATCCGTCTCAAAGAGCAGATCCTGGAGCTGCTGGTGCTGGAGCAGTTCCTGACTATCTTACCCAGAGAGGTCCAGGCCTGGGTGCAGGCACGCCACCCTGAGAGCGGTGAGGAGGCGGTGGCCCTGGTGGAGGATTGGCACCGAGAGGCCCGGGCTGCAGGACAGAGGGTGAGGCGAAGAGCCTGTTCTCTGAAAGTGAGCCAGGCAAGGCAGGGGGCTGTGCTAGGTTAATAATTGCCAAAATAATAATTATTATTGTTATCGAGCAATTGACATTTATTGAGCATGACTACGTACCAGACATTGTTCTAAGTGCTTTCTACGTATTAACTCATTTAATCCTGTCAACAATTTAATGAAGTAGTTACTATTATCCTAGTTTTACCAGTGAGGAAACTGAGACAGAGAAAAGATGGGTAATTGGCTCAAGGTCACACAGGTGGTAGAGCCAGGATTTGAACTCAGGGGGTCTGACTTTAGAGCCAGCATTCATAACCACTGCTCTAAACTGCTTCCCAGTGCTGGAGTCACAGTACTATTTGTGTTGTGTTTTATATTTAACAGAATCTTTTTACATGTGTGATCTCTTCAGGTGCCTATAGCAGTGATGTAGGTAGACAGAAATAGCATTATTGTCCTCATAATTTATAGATTAAACTAAATTCCCAAAAGTCAGGTGGTTCACAAAGCTCAGTCAGTGTGAACCAGAGCCCAAACCCAGACCCTTCGGTTCCAAGTTTATTGTTCTGTCTTCTACATGACAGACGCCTCACCTGGAAACCATAGGAATTACAGTACCTCTGAGTCATGAGGCTCAGATGAAATCGTAACCAACACATCACTGAGTGCTCACTGTGTGTCAGACACTGTTCTAAGCTTGTTGTATCTATTGCTTATCCAGTCCACCCAGCAGCCCAAGAAGGTAGGTACTGTTACCATCGCCATTTTTCAGATGGGTGAACAGAGACTCAGAGAGGTAAGTGACTTGTCCAAATTTAAATTGAAACTCACAGTCTCCACAATTTGCAAGAGACCCCGAAGGCCCGTGATATAATTTATAATTTTGTTCTGACAACTTGTGAATCCTGCTTTGAAGCTGGTGTCCGTAGAACAAGCCCTTTGGCTGGCGGCAGGCTGAGCCAGCAGCCCAGAACCACCATGTCAGCGTAGCTCTGTTGCTTCCACTTGTTAAACAGTAATTCTTGTGATATTATATTTAATCACATTTTGCTGGGAGAAATTAGAGCTTTGAGAACATAACCCTTGCAAATGGCAGGGGATTTCTGTACATCGTAAAATATACAGATGTGAGATTAGAGGAAGAAAGGTTAAAATTAGGTCTGCGGCCTTCTTTTTTGGATTCCTTTACAGATTGATTAAAGATACAGAGAGCATAATATTTAAAGGTACAGAACTAAATATGAGAGAACATACCTTGTTTTAATATACCTCCCAGCTGTTTGCCTTAAGGGGCAGTGAAGAAACAAATGGAAGTCTTAGGACCTCAGGGCTGGAAGAGGAAGAACATGAGACCCAGAGATGAGAATTGACTTAAATCAAGGTCTTTATGATTCCGTATCTGAAAAATGAGAGGGTTAGGCGATACCATAAACTCTCAAATTATACCTACTGTGAGTTGAAGACTGAAAAAAAAAATAAGGTAATGAAACCTTCTCTATAATCTATTTTTTCCTATGACTTACATCTTTTAACTTTCCCACCTGCTCCTGAGTGCTCACAAATGTCAAAACAAATGGATAATAAGTAGCTTGTTTTCTCCGCCAGATACATATGTTGTAGCTTATGATCTTACACTGCAAGGCTCGTCACTTACACGACCTTCTTCATTATCAGCAGACATTCCCCGCGGGAGAGGTGCATTTGTTACAGTTGACAAACCTGCAGTGTATATAGTTGCTACCTTTTGTGTAAAAATGGGGAAGAAATAGGAATATATATTATACAGTTGCTTGTATATAAAGAAACTCTGAAAGGATTCAGAAAAAGAGTGCTTACCTGTGGGGAGGAATGGGAGCAGAGACGGGGCCGGGCTCTTTTCACCAAATGCACCTTTATGCATATTTTGTATTTTTGAACTATGTGAGTATTGAAAATACCCATTGAAGACACTGAAATACATTTTTAAAAGTGGAGTGTGACTATGAGGCAACTGAGGTTGTTATATTTTGGAGGATTTAGGGCCGGGAAATACCACCCGGACCTCTGCTTCTGACTCTGCAACCAGCTGAGAGAGAGAAGAAATTAGTTTTGTGATTGATAATGCTGGGTTGTTAAGATTAACAATCTTAATCGATTGTTCCCTTCTATTTTATATATATTCTCTATATCTCTGAGTACTTTTTTGCCCGAACTTCCACATTGAAATTAAAATTACCTGTTCAGTTTTCCTTTGGAGTTAAAGTCACTTATCTTTGCTTATCCTTCTGTTTTAAGAGAGATGTGCCTTTCTGAAACTTTTCTTCATTTTAAAATTCCACCTGTAATTCTTTGTCCCTCCTTTTTTCTTATATTTAGTTTTGAATTTTCTTTGCCTTTAGCAGGAATACTTAATAGTAAGTACATTTAGAGTTGTAGTTGTATCTGTTTCTATATATTTCTTTGCTTTTTAATGCATACCTGGTAACTTATCTTTTTTTTTTTTTTGGTAACTTAGAAATTAAACAGACTGTTTTTGATGCTTAGACATTACTTTTAATGTCATAAAAATTTTACTTAACTCATCTCTTTGTGATACAGAAATGTTTTGAACAGTAGTGGCCTTATTGAGACGCGTTCATAGCCTCCCTGTGCTGAACAAGACAGTAGGCACTGGGTGGCATAAATGCTGGTCTGTTGCAGAAGTCGACCTGATGGCTTTGTTCTCATACTTTGAGCCATCTTTGGGTCTTACAAGGAACCTTTTAACCTCTGGATCCTAGCTGTGCTCTAAAGAATGTTTTCTGCCCTGCCGAAATTGGTCTTACTGAACTGACGATCGGGAATTTTGACCATCTGTGTGTAGGAACTGAAGTTGTGTGGAGAAGAGACCAGGTCCTTAAAGGTAATGCAGGAATCTCAGAGCTTTCAGCTGCGTTCAGTGGATCACTGGCCGGAAAGACAGTCCCAGAGGCAGTGGGAGAGGAATCCATGCCCCGACCGTCCCAAGCATCTAGACTCCAAGATGGTGCCCCCGGCCTTGAAAGAGAGTGGTGAGTACCAAAAATCAGGGAACACCAAGGAAGAGGGGTGAGAGAGGTGCTAGGGAAGGGTGCGTGGGGAGGAGGGATGTGCTGAATTCAAGGCAAGGGATAGAATAGTGTCGCTTGGACACACTGAGAAGTGAGGCAGCTGAGCGTCGTTAGAGAAGATGGAGCTCCCAGTGATGGCAGCGTGTCCCCTCCATGCTGAGTCATGCAGCAGGTTCACTCTGGCACTGGGGTGAGGTGGCGCTTGGAGGAGCTGGGGCTGGCATCTCACACGTGGCCCATCACTCGAGGCAGCTCAGGCACTAGATACCCTCGACGGGAAGAAAAAGGGGAAGTTCTCCGTGGCCGAGGGATAGTCTGGGCTGGGCTGGCGGGGCCTTCGGAAAGCGGGCCTGAGCGGGCGGCTCTCCGGCCGCCAGGGCTCAGGTTTCAGAGACTTTTTCTTGTCTTCAGCTGTCCTCACGCCCCGAGTCCCCGCCCTCCCAAAGACGGGGAGTGCCGGAGATTGGGAGATGACAGCTGAGTCCCAGGTGAGCTGCTCCTTGTTCTCCCCTCCCTGTTGTTACTTCGCTTGTGCTTTTGCCCTTTTCCCCAGTCCTTTCTCTGTGGCCCCCCCTCAGCAAAAGGGCACAGGACGTTAGCCTCTGCCCCTCCCCCGGCCCCAGTCCACTGGGCCTCTGCTTGGTCACGCTGCTCCTTACAACGCTAGACTCACGCACAGTGTCCCTGTACTCCCGTTACCTTCCCTGGGACCCGGTAGGGTTCCCAGGCTGTGACATTTCAGGTCCTCCTTTCGTACATCTCACAGGAAGCCCAGGGCCCTGGCAGACATGCTGAGAAGGAGTTTCGCAAGGAGCCCCCTGGAGACAACTGTGGGGATGGCATGTCCCTGGGTAAGGAACTAGTGGTCTCTGAAGATGTTGGGTTTCTGTTGCACTCAGTCCCAAAGAGTGTTTCATCACCCCTTTAAGATTCGTGCCTCTGTGAAGTCTACGGGATTTCAGACAAAGGAAGAAGACAGGCTTTTTGTAGCCAATGCTGGTGGCAGGTTGGAGGGTGGGGAGTGCAGTCGGCCTGGATGGAGGCTGGCGGGTTGGCTCCCAAGAGCCTGTCCTCTCAGGGCTTCTTCCGCTCATTTCCTCAGCACATTAATGATGGGACAGGGGCTGGGTCCTACCTGCTGTCTCAGGAATCCAGGCTTTTCAGCATCAAACAGGATCCATCTCTCAGGGGCCTGCTAAGTGCACTAAGCCCATGAGGCTGATGTACTGAACCGCAACGAGAAATACAGATCCCAGGGCTCAAAATACTTGAAGTCCATACAACCAACACAGACCCCTTTCCTGTAGGCACATCTACACAGGAAGCCAAAAAATAGTGAACCACGTCCTGCTGGAGCTTGGGAGTTAGACACGTGAGTGGGATAGAGTAGAGGAGACAGTGACAGGTCTAGCTCATCCATGTCAGTGAGGTAAGACGCTAGCAGCTTGTTGGCTGCTCGCTTGACAGTGTGATCCCCTTCGTACATGTGATACCTGGTGAAAATCGCGTTCAGAGGAACAAGCTTTTCAAAATGCTAAACTAGAAAATCCTCAGGCTTTTTAGCTCTAAACTCTCTTTCTAGTGTTCTTCAAATATTTATTTAATGAAAGACTTCCTGTTTGGTAAGGGTTGAGAGCTGTGGGGACAGCAGTCCTTTAAATGTAACAAACTGTTACAAAAAATAAGGACATTTATTTTCTCATGTTATTGGAAGTCCAGAGGAGGGCGTGCTCCAGCCACAGAACGGATCAGCTCAGCGGCATCATGGGTTCCCCCTTTCTCTCTGCTCTGCCGCCCTCAGTCTCAGCTTAAAATTAAAGCAATTGTGTGTCAGAGTCAAGAGATACCAATGGCAAATGAGGCTACAAATTTCCTAGTAAAGGACTCACACCACACACACACACACACACCTCCCTTTCCTTCAACCATTGAATTCATTCAGATTGGACCAGTTTAAATCATCTGCCCATCTGTGGACCAACAACAGTGAATTTTTGTATGACGGATTTCATAACAACAAAAAAGCAAATGAACAAAGCAAACAGGTCAATGAACATTTCTAGTGGAGTACCCCTGTCACCTCTAGTTACCTCTCTCTAACCCTCCAGACATTTGACGGGATTAGTGTGGCAATTTCCCTTGACTCTCACAGGGAAATACATGTCAGGGACATTTTGGACAAGCACTCTGCTCCACAAATCATTTCTGTCATTTCTTTTTGTATAGGAGTTCTAGTTTCAAAACCAAATACCATCTCCCAGCGAGAGCAAGGACCAGAATTTTGGGGTCCAAGCCTTATCAGTTCTGGAAAAAGGAAGACTGCAGATCATGGCCTGGATAGTGAGCAGATAAAGCCAGCTCCAGCACTGGCCTGGAGGGACTCAAAGTCCTGGGAAGAACAATGCCAGTGGGACGTGGAGGACACGAAGGTGTCAGGTGTGCACTGGGGCTATGAGGAGACCAAGACTTTCCTGGCAATTTTGAGCGAGTCCCCTTTCTCTGAAAAGCTCCGAACTTGTCACCAGAACCGCCAGGTGTACCGGGCCATTGCAGAGCGGCTGAGGGCACGGGGCTTCCTGCGAACGCTGGAGCAGTGTCGCTACAGGGTCAAAAACCTCCTACGGAATTACCGGAAAGCCAAGAGCAGCCACCCACCGGGGACCTGTCCCTTCTACGAGGAGCTGGAGGCCCTGGTGAGGGCGCGGACGGCCATCAGAGCCACAGACAGCCCAGGAGAGGCCGTGGCACTGCCGAGGCTGGGGGATAGTGATGCAGAGATGGAGGAGCAAGAGGAAGGGGGCTGGGAGCCAGAGGAAACAGCAGAGGACTGTGACGGTGATGACCTGGCCGTTGACGAGTCCGTCCAGGGGCCCAGGATTCCAGGGGGCCCGGCCCTGTTCCAGAGTCGTATCGGTAAGAACACAGGCATTTGATCAGATGCAGGTCCCAGCCCTCCTCCTGGCCGAACCTCTGCTCCCGGAGTTTAGGGCACAGAAACCTGCGCTGATGCTGCCGGGCCCAGGCGCTGAGCTCCTTCAGTCACCCGCAGACTTCTGCTGCCCTCTCCGACCAGCTCTCATTGTACAAATTTTCTTAGCTACAGAAGCAGCCATTTTTAAGATCCTAAGGGACCTTAAAGAGCTAATTCAGTGTTTCCCGAAGTGCATACGGGGATGATCGTAGGGTTGCATGAGGAAGCCTTTAATTTCAATGTGTATGAATACTGTATAGCTATATAACTATGATTTCACAGGTCGTCAGTTTAGGTAAAAAAAGAGATTGAGTGAAATATTTAACAGAGCAGAAACCATGACAGTATATAGTTGAATAGCCGGTGTTTGGGAAACATCCAAGTTCCTGTAAAAGTGGGAGCACCGAAGCCTAAGAGACGCACTGTCTTGTCTCCAGATCTAGGGGAGGCGGGGCAGTCAGCCTGAGAGCCCGGGGCTCTGTCCTCCTTGTCCGGGGCTTTCTGCCTCCAGTGCTGCCTCCCGGCTGTGCGCGTGCCTCAGAGGAACTGAGCGAGTACCGCTTTCTTTTCCTTCTCCACAGAAGAGGAAAGGGCATCCTCAGTTGGACTCTAATGCGATTATTTGAACTTCATTCATGTCTTTAGGATTCTCAGTTCCCATATTTGTTACAAGGAAAATTTGTGAAAGTAAATAGAGGGCATGTACTCAATGGGTATAGAGAGAGTCTCTTATGTCCCAGCTATAGGCCTTTCCCTGAACCAGTCAGCTGAAGCCAGGGGAGTGTGGTCACCTGGTATAATATGGACAACTAAGTCCTCCCCTTTAACCAAGACTCATAGAATCTCTTGGAAGGAGTGGGGGAGGGGGAGCTCTGGCCTAGCCCTGAGAGGCAAGGGTGTTTTTTGTTGGTGCCCCGGGTACCTAGACAGTTTCTGAGGTGCCTTTGTTCTAGGCATTTCAGAGGGCAGGAGACCCGACCCCTGATGACCTAGGCAAGCCTCATTAAGTCTCACAGCTCTAAACTCTTCACTCCTGACAGCAGGTGTGCACTGGGGCTATGAGGAGACCAAGGCCTTCCTGACCATCCTCAGCGAGTCCCCATTCCCTGAAAAGCTTCGCACCTGTCACCAGAATAGCCAAGTGTACCGGGCCATTGCAGAGCGGCTGTGTGCACGGGGCTTCCTGCGGACGCTGGAGCAGTGTCGCTACAGGTTCAAAAACCTCCTTCGAAGCTACCGGAAAGCCAAGAGCAGCCACCCACCGGGGACCTGTCCCTTCTATGAGGAGCTAGACTCACTGGTGAGGGCGCGGACTGCAGTCAGAGCCATGGGGACCATTGGGGAGGCAGCAGGTCTCCCTACGTCTGGGCGGAGCAGTACAGAGGCTGATGACCAGGAGGCCTGGGATGAGATGGCAGATGTAGATGCCACCAAACCTCCAACCCCGTGTCCTAAAACCCCAGACACCGGTAAGCATGGGGTAATTGGATGTCCACAAAATCGGCAAGCATGCAGACAGGGTGAGGAAGCCAGGCTCGTTATCTTGTCTCTTGACTAAAACAATGGAATTGAATAGGAAAAGTATTTGTACTTTGCTCAGATTATGTCTAGTTTAGTGTACTCCCCTAAAGCAGACAAGCGGTCATGCCTGGGTTTTCCTGGGATTCATTTGTGCAGTTACAGAGTTTACTCGATCTCATGTGACATAGCACGTACTGATTGTCCTAGAAGAAGGAGGTGTTCAGTATCAAATAGTGGGATAAGGGAGTTGGCCAGGGAGACTGGCCGGCTGGCTGTTTGATTGGGGCTGGCCGTTTTGGTGGGATCACCAGCTCCCACACTCTGTTCCCCAGCTTTGCAGGTCAGAATTGCGTGTATGCACCAAAACTTGATCAAGTTCACGTTAGCCACATTTGTAAGATGTGACATACAAAACATAAGATGCAAATTCATGTTAGTCCAATTTGCAAGGCACGAGATACAGATATATAAATAGACACTAACTAATGAATGAAAAAAAAACAACCCTTCATTTCTGTTCATTCTTTCAGGCTTTGAGATGAGGCATGAGGAGGAAGACCAGAGTTCAGAGCAGGACATTTTTGAGGATTTGCCTGGAGTATTACCAAAATGTCCTGCAGAAGTTGCCTGCCACCCTCACCATTTGGGGGAAGACAGTGAAAATGAAAATGAAGGTGATGAACAGTCAGGAACCCCACTGCAGGAACAGTGGGAAGAATGTTCTTCTGAAGAGGACTTAGAAAAACTTATTGACCATCAAGGCCTGTACCTTGCAGAGAAACCCTACAAGTGTGACGCATGCGTGAAAAGCTTCAGTCAGACCTCCCACTTCATCGCCCACCAGCGGACACACATAGGCGAGAAGCCCTACAAATTCCCCAAATGTGAGAAAAGCTTTAGTGACCACTCCAACCTCAATGTCCACCAGAGAACTCACACTGGAGAGAAGCCCTACAAATGTCTCGAATGTGGGAGAAGCTTTAGTGACAACTCCAGTCTGGCAGCCCACCAGAGAATCCACACAGGGGTAAAGCCCTATCAGTGTGGGGAATGTTGGAAAAGCTTCAACCAGAGCTCGAACCTTCTGAAACATCAGACAATCCATTTCGTAGGCAGTCCTGATCGCTGTAGTGAGCCTGGGGAAAGCTCTGGCCAAGGCAAGTCCTTTAGTGCTCACTGGAGGAACTTGGCAGAGGAGACACCTCCTGAACAACCTCAAAGTGCCAATAAGAACTTGAATTCCCCTGGGCCGCACAGCACCAACTCAGGGGAGAAACTTTATCAGTGTTCGGAATGTGGAAGAACCTTCTCCAAGAGCTCTGCCCTCATTAGTCACCAAAGAATCCATACGGGAGAGAAACCATATGAATGTGCTGAATGTGGGAAAAGCTTCAGTAAGAGCTCCACGTTGGCTAACCACCAGCGAACCCACACTGGGGAGAAGCCGTATAAGTGTACAGACTGTGGGAAGTGCTTCAGCGAACGCTCTAAACTCATCACACACCAGAGAGTGCACACGGGAGAGAAGCCCTACAAATGCCTCGAGTGTGGGAAATTCTTCCGTGACCGTTCCAATCTCATCACTCACCAGAGGATTCACACGGGAGAGAAGCCTTACAAGTGCAGAGAGTGTGGGAAGTGCTTCAACCAGAGCTCTAGTCTTATTATTCACCAGAGAATCCACACTGGGGAGAAGCCCTACAAGTGCTTGGAGTGCGGCAAAGACTTCAACAATAGCTCTCACTTCAGTGCCCACCGGAGAACCCATGCAGGAGGGAAGGCATCGTAGGTGACAACTCCCCCGACAACGAAGGGGATAAATGTGTATTTAAATCTCCCAAGATTATAAGATGTATGATAGAAAGAAACATTCCTAATTTTTAAGCTTTGTGTGTACCCAGGGAAGTTGATATAATCCAGGTAATTTGGAAGTGAATTACAAATGCTAAGGATCCAGTCTAGAAGGCACTTTTCTTAAGTGTAATTTGTTTTTCGCCTGTAAAAAAATCTACACTCAGTCCTCAGGCCGTCCTTACGTTTGTTTAAGGGCTTTATCTGTGTTTGAGCCAAACTGATCACATAGGGGGTTAGAGGCAGATCAGTGGTGCTGAGCAGTGACTCCAAACCTTGTGGTGCCTTCACACCGTCCACGTGTACACACATCAGCACACACGCCGCCACAGCACACGTCACACATTCTCCTGCATCACAGTGTTTAGTGGGACGTGTCCCCAGAGGAGAACTTTGAGACTGGTGAGAGGGGTGTAATTGGGAATGTGACCAGGCGCAGGCCACCGTGAGCTCAGCAGGAAGCAGGAGTGACAGTTACATATTACTCACAATACTAAGTCATTGTTAACAATAGCAAAAATAGTATTTATTGAGTGTTTCTTCTTCAGCAGGCCCTGGGCCAAGCACTTTATACACACGGTCTCATTTAATCCTCACAACAGCCCCAGGAGGTAGGTACTAATAGTCTCCCCATTTCCCAGAAGAGAAAAGCCAGGCTTGGTAAATGTAAGTAACTTGCTTGGGTCACGCACCTGAAAAGGGGAGAGGCAGGATTCAGCCCGACCTGCCTGTCCAGAGCCTGAGCTGCCCTCACCGCCGTGGCGTCCCCTTTCATGTTAGGGCAGGTAACTCAGGAACCAGGACCTTAAAGCACTTTGTAGACCCAACATCCTGTTAAAATTCCTTATGAAGTCTCCTGAAGATGAAAGGGCTTGGGATGTTCAGAACTGGAGTGTGTTTTGAGCAAGGATGAATGATTTCTAAAGCACTTGATGAATTCCTATCTTTACAATAATGTGGGTAAGAGATGCAGGTGGGTTGAAGTTGGGAAACGTAGCCAAAGTGATGTTTCTTTGAGATACAGCTTTGGCTAGGGAAAGGGGGTTTAAGAATTTCCCTTCTCTCAAGGAGTTGGTCCTGTGTCTTGTTACCTTTGGGTAAATTGTTAACGTTAAACCTTACAGAAACATAGCCTTCCCTGCCCGTGTTCACTCGTTCCCGTGTCTTTGTCTCCCTGGCCCTGTCTCTCTTGGCACTGCCGAAGCTTTGTTCCTGGTCCCCAGGCCAAGACAGAGGCCGCAGGGAGGGGAAGGGTGGGTGTGTGTGCGGTTCGCTACCGGGAGGCTTTGCCTGTGGCCCTCCCCAGGCCTGCCCCGCCCTGAGTGCTGGCTGGTGGGACCAGCCACCCACGCAGACGCGCTAAACCCAAAAGGTTTGCTCACGTCGGATGGTGTCCTGCTCTTCAGCATCGTGGCCTCTGGAGTTTCTTAGGAGGGTACAGAAGTGTTGACCAAGGACTTTGGTTTCCATGGGATTTTAAAGGGAAGTCCCTCTCCTGACACCTGCCTATGACATTGGGGTGCCACCCGTACCCTGGCTATTTCACGGACTTGGGAAGGACCTGTCAGACAGTGGATGTGGCGGAACCTTGACGAGTGGAACTTTCTACCTACGTGAGCAGATGTCAGTGGAGAGATTTGCACTCCCGTTCTGTGGAGATCGCTCCTTTACTTCATCCTTGGCTTCGCAGGAACCAGTTAGCCTGGGGTCACTGTCTGTCAACTCCTTCCTGGCTTACCTTTCTTGGCTCACATGATCTCTGACGGGAACCGGCAGATGTCAGAAACTGCAGTGATAGCACCGAACAGGGAGCCAGCGGTGTGAGCTGAGAGGAAGGTCCCAAAGCGGGGGTTGGGTGTTCCAGGGAAAGCACCATGGTGTGAAATACCACGGATTCAAGGTGAGGGTGGGGACCTTAGTTCTTCGCAATATTGGGGTGTAAGATGGGAAGAGGGGAGTGGTGGGAGCTGAGACTGGGGGTGTGCCGGATCAGGGTCACGGAGGACTTCATGTCTGAGGAGTTTGGACACCAAGCTGAGGGTGATGTGGTGAGAGGGTGATGTCAAAACCTAATAGCTGAATGGAACTTGGATGTGCTGCAGCTAGGACGATCTGTGGGGACAACAGTGCAATATTCCAGTTTAAAGGGAGGATGTGAGCTAGGGAGTGGCCAGATTTGAGAAGGGGGTGGGTTGACAGCAAAGGGAAGCTAGAAGGCCTTGGTGACTGCGTAGAGCATGTCATTCAGAGTTGGGAGCACACAGAGGAGGTAGAGATGGGGCAGGAGGCAGGAGATGGTAAGTTTGGTGTGTGGCATTTTGAACTCGGGGAGCCTAGGGGACGTCAGAGTAGCAGTGTGCAGTTGGCCTTTGGATGGGCCTGAAGTGGAGGGGCACATAGGGGCTATCCAGGTATGTATGGTAGTCACACTCATGAGAAAGGAAGGACATTCAATCGCAGAAAGGTGGGGGCCAGGGCAACTTGAGAAGCACCAAACGGAGAGGAAGGTGCCCCTCCAACAGATGTAGACCACTCCACCCCGCTGTCTCCTGCTGCACACTCCTGTCACCTTTTGGGCACTGCCTCCCTCGCTGCTGCATCCGAGTCCTCGGCATAGCCCTGAGTCTTCGGAGCCTTCCACCGTGGAAGCCTCACTGAGCCCCGTAGAGAAGCAAGATGGTCGCCCCTCCCCTCTCGACTGCCGCTGTTCCCCTGCTCTTGGGAGTGTGCCAGTGTCTCATGTTTCCAGGGAACAGTTTCGATGTTTATCACCTAGCTCCTTTCGCATAACTGAATTGTAGGTTCAGCCGTGAAAGCGAGGGTAGCATGGGCCAGGAGAGAAAATGGCCTGGGTGGGCCGTCCTGTGTACCTGACTGACTTTGGAAGGGGTGTCTCTCCCGTGGCTTCTGTGTTTGGGACCCATCCCTTTACCAGGGCACCCAGACATCCTCCAGCAGGTCTCTGCTGCTCAAATAAACTGGTATCTGGTTTTGCACATCCTGAGCTTTGCTAACGTGCGTCTGCTCTTGGGAAGTGGACTCCAGACGCAGAGTGTGTGGGCAGTTTCTCAAAAAGCCTGTGTGGCCACCGACCAGACCCTGGTCATGGCAGACCAAAGCAGCAACTGCCCCCGTGGCGGAGTGTGCCATGTGAGCACATCCCCTTACTCAGTGCTGGTCCCTCCACTCCAAGAAGAGCATTGGCTCCTCGGAGGGGACTGGAAGGCCCTCTACGGAAAGACTCACTCCACAGACCCCTCAGCAGGCAGCGGACCCAGGAGGAGGGGCAGGGAAAGGTGCTTTAGACAGACACCCAGTTTTTCTTAGGTCTTGGCCCCAGCGGCAGGACTCATGGTCATGGCTGCCTCAGCCTCGATGTCTCCCATGTCCCCCTGCCTGAAGGCGAGTGAGGCAGCTGAGGTGCTCCCATGCTGGAAAATGTAGCGGTCTGGGTCCCTGTGTTCTCCCTGCCCTCTTCTGTTCTGGGACGTCCAATGGGGATAGCTGCAGAAAGGCTTGCTTAGTCACTTTGTGGAGAAGAGCATCTCTTTGGGGACGGGGGTGCAGAAATTTTGGAGCTATCATGGCAGTGATGGCCAGAAGGGGTGTGGGTGTCATGGGTGGTCTCATATTACCCAGGCTGCCCTGTGTCTTTGTGCTCCAGACTTCTGTCCTAGCCCCGCTTCTCCATCACTCCGTTTACTCCGCTCCATTTGTGTTCTTATCACCGTGTGGATGCTGATGAGCTTCCAGATCTGTCTTCGGCGCGGGGTGCCCCTCTCAGGGGCTCAGGCGCCTGCCGGCCAGCCCTGCTTAGCTGACTCCTGGGCCCCTCTAGCTGCCATGTCTACCTGCTGCCGTCTTTGGCCATGTGTTTGGCATGTGTGTTTATATACACGTGCAGGAACTCACAAACATTCCTCACACAGTCCAGCGAGCCTTACACATGCAGATTCATCACAGACCCTGTCCCTTGGACATACCTCTTCCTTCTAAGGGCATTTTCCAATTAGGCTGCGGCGATCCAGCTGCATGGGAAAGGCTTTTCCTGAATGGAACCGGTACCCTCAGTCAGGATTAGTCCTGTGAAGCATCCACTTACCTGATTTTAGATCCCATCCTCACTGTGGATGTCCCTTAGTCCCCCTCCTCTTAGTAGCAAAGGCCAATCTGAAGCCCCTGCCACAGTCCACTACTGGAGGTTGGCACTGCATTTAGTGGGAGGCCGGGGAAGCTTAGCAGGAGAGGTGAGGTCCAGGCTGGGCCTCGGAGCCTGGGGGACAGACATTTTAGTCTTCACACAGCTCCCGGCTGTTTCTACGTGCCCGCCATCAGCATCTCCACTAGCACACCGATAGCACCATTCCCCCCTTACTCTGATTTTAGGCAAATCTGGAGTTACCTCCAAACGCACGTTCTAGGGGGTAAAGGCAGGTTCTTCCTCACCTCACCACCCCTTCCACCACCCCACGCTTTGGCCGAGCGATGGCCGTTCATTTTCTTCTGATGCACCTTCCACCCGGTCTGGGTCAGGAGCCGTAGAAGTAGCCCGTGCCCCAGCGACCCCCACCCTGTGCTGGTTGGAGGAACAGGCAGAGAGAGCTTGAGAGGCCCCTCTCCTCGGTGTGCAGCCAGCTCTCCCACCCCTCAAGGCTGAGCTGCTCTCATCTAAGAGTTGCCTGATTATGTCAAGGGCATCAGAACAGTCGAGGGCAGACTCCAATGAAAGATTTTGCCTAAGCTCGCTGTACAAGTAGAACAGGGGTCCGCGTAGACACCGATTTCTGCATCCCGGCACAGTGATGCCCTTTCCATGTGAAGATAATTCCGATCATGTCTGCCATTACATAATGCTCGGTCCTAGGGTCACGTATGTTTTGGACATGTTCGTTGTAGGAAAACACTTGGGGGGTGAGGCCATGGGAAGGGAGAGTAAGAAAACAAATCTATCTCTAAGACCGTTTCTGGTTCTGGTTCTGAATCTGCACTGTGGTTCATCTGCATCTATCTCTAAGACCGTTTCTGGTTCTGGTTCTGAATCTGCACTGTGGTTCATCTGAGTCCAGGGAGGAGAGGAGACACAGGTTAGGGCTGACAACCATCATCACAGAGCTCTCCTGAGAGTCACTGGGGCTCAGGGGCCCTACTTTGGTACCAGGTTGCGTGTGACACAGAGGAGAAAGGCCTCTTCTCCCTCCTTCCACATAGAACATAGCTTAGCTTCACTGTTTGGGGAATTCACGGGCCAGAGCAATTTCTGCATGTTTAGAGACAGCAGAAGCCGGCAGGAGGTGGGCAAGGTGGTGTCCTGGAGTTGGTGGTGAGAAGCTTCTTTGAAACCCTCCCTGCGAATTGTAGCTGGCGGGGGTCAGGGCCGGACAGCACCACTACAGGCCGTATCTTGTTCATGACCACATATGAGGTTCCCAACTCAGCCCCACTCTGGAAAATTTCCCAGAAATTGACAGTAGCAGTAAGGCCAGCCAGGCGGAAGGTCACACACTAAACCCGGGGGGGGGGGGAGAGAAAACACAGGGAGGCGAGACATTTGTGATTGATTTTGGCCTTTGACCACGGAATTAAAATGGATTAAATTTTGGCCACAAGGAGCCCCAGAGATCAAAGGTCCTATTCTAAAAACAGGTGAGCCTCGTGTGGTTTGCGATTTGTGCACCAATCCCCGGCCTCATTTGGCTTTGTTCTCACTTCCTCACCTCTTATTTTCGTATAATGTTATGTGCATCTCTTGATAATTAAATTGCACTGATTAAACTGCCCCCCTCCTGCCACCCCAAAAAGAACTCGATTCTCGGGCATATTCCTGGCTACGCCAAGACCATGGAGGAAAAGAGGTGGCAAGTCAGTGAGGCCCAGGGAGGCTGCCAGGGAGGCTGGGGTCCCCACTGTTGCACTGCCACCTGCCTTTCCCCGTTCTCTGTGGTCCTTCAGGTGTGTACGTGATGGATGTACACGACCTATGTGTCCTCCACACATCTACTTTGATATGTCCCCCAGGATCTCTGTGCTAGGAAATCTGAGTATCTGGGACCCAAATAATATGAGGATGGTTATGGGTGAAAAGAAAAGAAGGTGTGCCCAGAGGGCTGAACCTTTTCTAACTCTTCTCATTTGCCTCCCAGTTCAGGAGCAGAGCCGATATACTCTGTACCTGAGAAAGTGGGGAGAGGTGGAGGGGTCTTTATGGGGAACTCTCTCCCTCCCTTCACCGATTCCCTTCAGGTAACACCGAGAAGACTTTGTAGCTCGAGGTCGAAATTTTCTAATAAACTTTGCCTCTTTATCCTTGTTAAATGCAGTGTAGGTAACTCTTTGCCTTTTAGATTCTGATGTCCTTGAATTTCGATTGTGAATTGGGGTGGGAGGGGGAAAGACTGATTTCAGAGCTTGAGGTGTTTAGGTATCTGATCCATTTTGAGTTAATTTCTGTATAAGGTGTTGCTCACTATCATTTCTGCTAGGAGTTCCCAACACATCACAGAGGCAACACAGAGCAGTTTAACAAAGAGATTTCCAGGGCTGGCTTTTCGTCTCGAATACGTCTTTCCTCCCCTTCCCCAACAAACACTTGTCCCTAGCCATAAAAAAGACATAAACATGTAAGAAAACAAATGCAAAAATTTATATTTTATTTGAATTCAAAAAATTTAAAATTGCTTTGAAATTCAGGAAAGTACCATAATGCAGGACCCCGGGGGGAGCCTCATATACAGAGACAGATAAATTAAATGTATACACTGCAGACAAGCCAAGAAGGTGTGTAGATTACATATTTACAGCACTTGATGTTTTCTGAAAACCATATTTATACATTTTATTACATTTACAAAAAAGGCTTCCACTACCGTTTACCTACAATAATGAAAAAAAATTTACACCTTTTTTTCCTTTCTTTTTTTGGTACTGTACAAACTTTGTATAATAAAAATATATCTCTGTACAAAAGATTTTTTGTGGGATTTTTTTTTTTACTTTTTTTTTTTTCCTCACAGGATGGTGATGTGTATGCGGTGTGAATGGTGGGTCAAGGGTCTAGTCTGCCCTGGTCCCTTCCAAGCCTCTGGGGGCAGAGAGAAAAATGCCAGAGGTGGGCAGGGCGATGCACAGCAGAGCGTGGGCGCCTCACCAGCAGGTGCTCCTGGGCATCGCCTGGGGCTTCACAAGGGGACACAGGAGGGGGGTGGAGGCGGGGTCGGAGGAGGCAGGTCTGAGAGGAGTGTAGGAAGGGGAAAGGGAGCAGCCGAAGAGCTTCCTGCACTTGTTTCCAGGGGAAGGGAGGTGGGTGTGGGAGTGTATCTGTCTGGACTGGTCCTCTCCCGCCAAGCCCATGGATGCTGGGACCCAGAGCTGGCGTGGGCAGCACTGGGCCCCCACCCTGGCCAGTCCCAGTTGTCTGCTGGAAATTCACTTCTCACTTTAGCCAATTTTCATGTTGGTCAGATTTTTCATTGTTTCAGCCCAGAATTTGCTTAAGAACCATGTGTCCCTGCTACGCCGCTCTCATACATTTCTATTTGTGGTTTCAAAATGTGATACGAACTGAGGGCAGCATGTCACACATGCACACGTGCTTAAGCCCTTGGGGACCTTCCCAAGGACAGAGAAAGTGGCTCTAAATGTCACAGTTTGATTCCTGAACTTGTTAGATTCCCAACAATACTTGTCTAGAATTCATTAATGATCCAAACACAATGAAACTCAAAATAAATCAAACCTACTGGCAAGGAGCTGGAGAGAATGTGACTTTCATCGACTTCATCCCTTTGATTCAGGGGCACCCAGGTCCTCTTGTCTGCTGTGGCGAGGGGCTGCTGAGAGCCCAGGGGCCAGCACCAGCTCCAGGAGGCCGGGACTGGTCCTTGCCCTGATGCTGCCCAAGTAGAGAGAATAGAACCCAGAAAAGACACGTGGGTTCTCTGCCTGGCCCATTAAGCCTGGCCACAGCTCTGCTGCAGACACTCACCTACTGGTCCCCGTCTTTGGCGCCCCTTCCAGACCCGGGTTTCTGGCGGCCGGTGGAGTGGACTTGGGAGTTGAGCCATCTGGGTTTGCATCCTGGCTCCACACTTCACTGTGGCTTACACCTCTGCCTTTCTGGGCTTCTATTTTCTCTGCTATTAAATGCGAATAATCATTCTTATGCTTTGGGCTGTTGTAGGCCTGGGAATGAGATCCCTAAAGTGTCAGGCACAGAGAAGAAACATTAATGTTGCCATTATTCCTTTGGCCACTGGGGTAGGCTTGGTGTCCTCTCCCTTCCAGCGCCTCCCCAGTGCCTGCAGACTTGGCACCCGTCTGGGCCACAGGCTTGTTTCTCTTCTTTGTCAGTTGACAGCCAGACTTGACCTTGGGCTCTGGCCAGATTTCCTGACCTTCTTTTCCAGAGCTGCCTGGATCCCGGAATGATTTTTAATTCACTGGGGTTAGAATGCAATAAAATTATGCTGGAAAAAACAGACTGATTTCCAAACTATTTCTTAAGATGTTTTTCTGCCCTTGGGGTAATCCTTGCTGTCACTCTGCAGCTGGGACTATTCACCTGCAGACAGTTGGTCTCTGTGTGTTTGCATCCGGTGGATGCATCCAGGTTACACATTCACTGAGTTCCGACAAACGGGGTGGGGCATGTTGGTTTCAAAGCTGTCGGTGCCTCCTCCTTTTTACCTCTTCTTTGTGTTTGTGGGGAGCAGGGCGTGAGCCATCTTTCACACCATGTCTCTCTTTTTAAGCTTTTGTGGTCTCTTCTACAAACACAAATGAAGGAGGATGTGTGTGTGTGTGTGTGTGAGCACGTGCACGCATGTGCTCAGGCCCATACACATGCGCACATCAACAAGTTGCTCTGCTATTTGAAATCCATAAGCTTCCTTCCTCCGTCTCAGCCCCTTTTCCTCTACTGCCCCGATCAGGGCACAATGGGAATCCTCTCCAGGGTGGCGGGTGCGGAGGGCGGCAGGACGAGGGCCCAAGTCCCAGCAGTAGCAGACGCGGGTGGGCAGGGGGACGGATGAAGATGGGCACTGGGCACTGTGCTCAGGGGAGCTACTTCCTGTCCCCTAGAGAACTGAGAACAAACATCACACCAGAGTTTGTCAAACAGGAGAGGCACTGGGTGGGGAGGCGCAGGGAGCAAAAGAAAGCACGAGCAAATCAAACGAGGAATGAAGGGGAGAGAATTAAAGAAAATGAGTCGCCTCAATCCTCGTCTTTGATTTTTAATCTTCCTCAACTGAGGGTGGGGTGTAGGATCCCTACCCACCCACCGCAGAACATATGTTTTCCGGATGTCGTCTTTTCCCTGGCAGGGCCGACTTACCCACTCGGCACAGGAGACCCAGCGCCTACGGGCCACCGTGCTTTTAGGGGCTCGGGAAAATGTTTTCCTTTTAGTTTCTTTCAAAATCAGAAGGAAAAATGAATATAAAACTGACGACTACGTAATAATGAATCCTGCTTAGATTATATCCATCGTTGTAACAGTGATAAAGTATCATTTTTCCCATAGTATTTTTTAACGGAGGAAACCGCCCGTGAAGGTCATCGTCCAGCCCTGCCTGCCCACTTGCCCCTTACTCACTGACCCCACAGGCCTCAGTGACTCCCTGCCTGGGGTTTTTAATTTAATTTCAGCTGTGCTGGGTAGGTGTCCTTTGAATTGAGGACCTCATCGTTCATTTTAAATGAATGTATGTCTGTTCAAGGTGGTGTGTAGGCACCTGGTCCCTAAGCCAAGCAGCACCTTCTCCATTCCAGGGCTGGGCAGGACCGATGTGGGCGGAGCTGCCCAGCTGGAGGGCTGGGGGTTGGCAGAATGTTCTGGGGCAGGATGCTGGTGAGAGGCAGTGCTAAAGGCTGCCTGGCCTGGGGTGGCCCCCGATAACCCAGATGGCACACAGGCACCCGAGACCCAGCGGAACCCCAGACGTGAAGTGGGGGTGGGGGTGGGGGCGGGGGCGAGTGCAGGTATAGGACGTTCTTATTTTTCTCCTATACTGTTCAATAGTTCTGTACTCAGTGTTCAGAGTCATTACTGATCACCTGTAAGGCCTGATTTATGTCGTCAGAGATTTTACTTTATCTTTTTTGCTTTCCATATGTAAGAGTGCTCAGGAAGAGAAAGTCAAGATGGAGCTTAAAGATGAAACCTCAGGACGATTTTGGCCTGTTAAAACCATCCCACCGGAATAATTTCCCCTCCTTCGTTAAATATTTGTTTAGGACGGATATCGACGAAGGATGCACGCACACATATGTGTCTGCCCCCCCTTGTGCCCTCTCACCGGCGGCTGGAGGCGGGGCTCTCGGTGGCGGTGGTGGGGGCGGCCAGGCCTGGGAGCTATACCGCCGTGCACACCGTGCTGACTGTGAACTCCGCCTCGGTGGCCATGATGTCTGTGGGCTGGATGTTGCGGTCGTACATTGGGTTCTCAAAGGTGGCCCGAACATTTGTGTTCTCGTGGCCAGCATAGCCATTGAACGGAACTTTGGGTCTTCTCCTGGGAATAAGGGAGTGACCAACGCATAAGAAGAGGAGAGACTCGGGCCGAAAGTAAGTAGGACAGAGGGAGGGGGAGGCAGATGGGAGAGGAGGGAGATTTCAGAAGGTTACAGCTCTCCTGAGCTCTGGGTGGGCTGGGACAGGGGTAGGGCCTGGCAGGTGTCCTGTCACCCTCCCAGCCCGTTCCTTGTTCTTTCACTGTACCTGTGCTTGTAGAGATAGAGCACAAAGCCTGCAATGATGAGGGCGATGAAAGGCACCAAGATTGCGGCTGCCACGGAGCTGCTATTAGAAGCAAAGTGGCGGCCGATGGACTCGGGGTCTGACTCCAGCAGCCTGAGGTCTGCAAGTCCCAAAGCATAAACCTCAAGTCAGACACACAGTCTGAGAGTGCGGCCCCTAGCGGTCACTACTGGGAAGTGCGGCTGTGGCTTGGGCTGTCACCTCCAGCTCTGCTGGGAGAAGCCTGGATGCTCAGAGCCGACCAGCCTGCCTTCCACACACCCCTAGACTTTTCCCGAGAGAGGGGGCCCGCAGAGACCGGTCAGATCGTATGCAGAGGACAGCATTCAGTCCTCGGGAAGCCAGTCTTCTGGATAACCTGAAACCATGTTGCTGAATAAAATCTTAAAAGGGTGCAGCCCTTTAGAAGTTTTGAAACTTCTTTGGGCCATAATAGCTTTTTATCAGATGGAACCTTACAAGGAAGGCAAAATATGACACTGGTGCACGTGGACCTGCTCTGCTGGAGGTGGGAGAGGGCGCACGGAAGTTTCTGCCTCTGGAGGGTCTCCCCTCCTTTTCCTACCCCTCCCCCACAAGACTGGGGGCTCAGAAGAACACAGTGGGACACCATTACCCCTGTTAAGTGTCCCACCTAACTGACCCCCTGGGGGGGGGCGGGCCCTTCTCGGGAGACAGGAAGTCAGCTGCGAGACCAGAAGAGCTTGGGCTTGCTGAGGCCTACCCAGTGTTGCAGGCTGAGGGATCAGGTGTTTGAAGGGCTGCTGCATGGAAGAGAGAGGCTCTCACTCTGTGCAGCTCTCAGGGCAGGGCTAAGAACAGCTCTGGGGCCAGAGCGGGCTGGAGTGGGCACATCATGGGGGCAGAAGGAAAAGCTTTCTGAAGGTCAGAGCTGGGAGAACACGCAGTGGACTGCCTTGGCCGGCAGGTGGCCCCGGAGACCGGTGGTGTCAGCACCAGGGCACACAGAGCTGGCTCTGCGGTACTGTGATGGCTTCACGTCTCCCCTTGAACGACTTCCAAGAAGCCAGGACCCTGCCCCACTTCAGAGCTCGAGCCTCGGCAGCCAGGGGCCCAGGGTCAAGGCCAATTCTGTGGCGAGGATGCCGGCAGTGCCGGCGTGGAGCGAGTGGGCTAAAGATAATGGAAGAGCAAGGGAGGGAAGCCTCCTTGACACTCAGTGTTTTCCTCTGTACGTGGAGGACAGTAATGCCAGCCTCTGGGACACGCAGGAGGAAAGGGTGCCATGGATAAAGACCCCCACATCTTACTGCTTTGGGAGGTCTGGGTGATGCGCGAGGGCTGGTCAGACAGTCCGGCAGGGGGCTGTATCTGAGACCCAAGGTCCCTCGAGCTGGGGCCTCTCAGTTCAAAGGCTGTGCGTGGATCTGGCAAAGACTGAGTGCACAGCGCATTGTGCTTATTTCTGGAGAGGTATTCCGTGACTTTAATCAGAATCCCAAAGGCATCCCGATCCAAACAAGGTTAAGAACCCCTGTCTTAGACTGCTGATGGTCGCCCATCCCCTACCCTCCACCCCAATATACACATTTCTCCTCCACACCCATGAGCTCATGCTTCCAGGGGACAAACACTAGTTACCAAGTCTTTGAAAGCCGAACTGCCCAAAGCCGTGGCCCTTGACGGAGCCTTGGTAGATGAAGGTGCCTCCAGAAGATTCTGAGGAGACCTAGGGTGGTGGGGAACAGAGAGAGGGAGGAGATGGGAGTCCTGCCAGCCAGGCCAGGCCCGCTGGCTTCGCCCTCCAGCTGCCCTGACCGGCAGACAGCGGCTCTACCCTCAGCCAGGCAGGGGCGGAGCATGACTGACACGCTGGGGGAGGGCATGGGCACCGACTGCTTGTAGGACGCAGGGAGACATGTTTATTTTCCACTGGTCAAATCCTTTATTCTGTCTGTGCTTCAGTTTCTCATTTGTAAAACCTGAATGATAACAGTAAGTCTTAGGGTGGTTGTGAAGATTAAATGAATTAATATATAGATGAAGCACTTACAACACTTAACGGGCCCTGGAGAAGTGTTAGCTATTATTACTGCGATGAAACACTGCCTTTTAGAGCACTGTGGAACAAACCGAATGGCGATTAAAACGTATCTAGTGGGTTGAACATACTTTGGAGAGTTCATCCCAGTTCCAGTGGCTATAATTCTTTTTGGGGGGTGGTAATTGGGGACATAACTCCTTCTTGCTCCCTCTGCCACTTGCCTCCACGACGCTCACGTAACAGGTGCAGACACTCAACCATGCCGGCCGTGGATGTGTTCTGTGAGGGTTCCTGCCGTCCCCTCCAGCTCATGCTCCTTCCCCAGGGCGGAGCCCTCCGTCTGCTGTGCTCTGGGCTGACCTTCTCACCTGTCCCCGTAGATGTGCACTGGCCCGAGGGCTGGCTGTCACCCTAGGCAGAGCCCCAGTTGTTCCTGGCCCTCCAGAGACTCATTCTTGTCTGGCCCCCTGGCCTGCAGTCTGGCTTCACCTCCTGACATTGACCCTTGTTCTGTCACCTCTGGAAACCCTCCCAGCACGGTGGAGTCTGTTGTTCTGGCCAGCTGCTGGACTACGACTACAGAGGCCAGCGAGGGCCTGGGTGGCCAAGGGGGTCCACAGGGTATTCTCAAGGATGCCAAGGAACGAACGGTCTGTGCCAGCCCCTGGAGAAGCCACTTGCTTTCCCTTCTGCATTCATAAAGCACAGTCACTAAAGCCACAGCCCTCCACCAGCTAGTCTGGTCCAGGGGGATGTACCCTGACACCTCCGTTCTCTGCTCCTCCAGGCACCATAGCCTCTCCCTCCTTTCCACTCTTCTTCTTCTAGCCTCAACAATCCAAGACAGGGAAGCTGAGGACGCGGTAGGTGACGCTATACTCAGCTCTGCTGCCAGTGAAATTGGAAGGTTTGGGCAGAGGAGCATCCCCGGGGACCTGGCTTCCATCTCAAGAATGCCCTAGAAGGTAACACGTCTTTCCCACAAGGGAACGTACGGAAGCTGCATCCCTTCTCCTATGTTTTAGCCTCCCAAGTGGTGCCGAATCACCCGCAGTCTGCATCCTTTAGTGTGAGTACGTGTTCAAGGTCTGGGACTCGTCACCTCTCAGCTGCCACCACCACGCCATGACCTTCAGCTTGCTTGGGTTCATTCGTACACCGCTGACTTCCAATTTCTCGCTTTTGGCTTTAACACGAGAACCTATTCCATCTGGCTCAGATGTGTCGACCCTCTGGCCTCCCAGCCTCCTGGCCCTTCTTATCTTTTCCTTGGACCACTTCCCCAGCAGGTGAGGACTCCCTTGCTCCCAGTTCTGGCCCTACAGAAAACCTCCTCCCAAGTATCCATGTGGATCCTGAGAGCCTCCACCCTCGCCTCCCCTCCTCTTCCCTGCCAGCCAGTGATCTGGGAATTGGATGGGCTGAGGGCAGGGGAAATTCCAGGACTGGGTGAGATCTGCTGAACTTACATGCCCATCTAGAGCCCAGTGATCATCTCTGAACTTATTCACAAAGACCTCCACAGGCCCTGTAATCTGGTAAACCTGGAGTAGGAGATGGAAGTCTTCTTTCTTGTAAACTCCTGGGAAGAGAAAGTTCAGGGGGTGCGCTTGAAAGATCTGGGAAAATTTCACAACCCAAATTCGTGGGTAGGCAGGGGTGAGCGTCTGAGGGGGATTTCACGGGCAGATGTTGGCATAAACACTCCATGCATAACTAACTAACGGTCAGTAGGTAAGGACAGGGCTGCCGGTGAGTTTCTGCAGGCTGACTGTGTGCATGCGGGTTAAGAAACAGTGGATTACTGGCCTGTGACTGTGACCGTTTTTACACACGCATGTGTGAGAGTACAGTGAATGTGGTTCTGTGTACATGAATGTGCCAGGTAGCCCGTGGCTCTGCTTGCGATTCGGCGCGTGCAGGAATGCACGGGTGATGCATCTGGGAGAAAGCGAATGTGTTTAGGACTCTCTTAGAGCAAAAGCGTGGCTGTGAGCATTCACTTGTGTTTGTATGTGCGTGTGCATGAATGAATTCCCTTCCCCCTCTCCGTAAAAATAAATAAATAAAATCTTTTAAAAAACCTTAGTGGGAAAAGTGGAAAATGACACTTGGTGTTTGATTTTCTTGATTATTGATGAAACATATTTTTCTCTCATTTATTGACTGTCTGTCCTTTGGCTTCTGGGGTGCTCAGCTCCCCTTTCTGGTTCAGTTTTAGGGGTCCGAGTCTCTCTTCTCTCATTTCTCAGAGTCCTGTGTATGTTCAGGTTGTCAATGTTTGTTGCCTAACCATTTCCCTTCAGTCTCTGGCATTTTTGTCATGTAGACAAAGACACAGAGACACTTCCTTGTCCCCCCGCCCACCAGAGAGGTCTGGTCCTCCCTTGACAGGACAATGGAACGACAACAGATTCGTCCTTGCGAGGGGCACGTGCCTGTCCACCCTTAGTGACCCCTGGCTTGCGCGGGGGCGCCCTGCTCCTCACCAGCCAAGTGCAACTCCACGCCGCTGTGGTCGACCATGGTGGCGTTGACCTTGCCGTGGGCGGCCTGGAAGCCGGTCACTTTGAGCATGGCCGGCTGCTTCTTCCCCTGGTACTCGTAGGCCCCCTTCCACAGGGAGTTCCTGGCAAAAACATCTGCAGGCACTAAAGGAACAGAGAAACAGACACGACCGGGACTTTCACATGGGCCGGCAGAACTGAGGCCAGCTGATGACCGATCGCAGTGCGGTCATGAGATTGTCTTTCCGACCCCATTAACATGGGGGCGGGTGGCACCGTGGTCTGGCCCTCTCGTGGCCCCCTTGGCTCGCAGGGTGAATGAATGGAGGGAAAGAGAGAGGAGATGGACAGAAAAAAAGGAGAAAACATATAAGAAAGGGAGAGAGGGGGAGAAGTACAATAGAACGGAGAGAGAGAGAGAAGGAAGGAAAGAGAAAAAGGAAGGAGGTTGAAAAGATGAAGAAAGGAAAAAAGAGAAGAGAGAGAAAACCAGTATGTCACTATCGTGTGTCAGGACACAGGCCAATGAAGTCAGATCGATCTGGAGTCTCATCTTGGCTGTAACTTACCAGTTGTTTAGTCAAGTGCGAGAGTCTCAACTTCCTCACCTGCAGGCTGCACCTATAGTTCTGTAAATGGGGGCCATCCCACCTGCCTCATCAGAGTTATTGCAGGCATTACATGATCTAATGTTGCAAATTGTATATCACATGATATCAAGCACCTAAAAGCACCTAAGGAGTGATAGCTACTAAAACTGTTATTTATCCTTATAATAATTCTCTAAGGCAAGTGCCCTATTTACTGAAAGGTAAACTGAAGCTCAAGAAGTGAAGCTCATTTGCCCAAGGACATAGTTGATCAATGACCAAAGTGGAACTCGAAGTGAGTTTATGATACCAAATATAGCCTTTGCCCCTGTATAATGCACATACTAATAAAACGACAGGGGTCAAAAA
This sequence comes from Mormoops blainvillei, assembly GCA_004026545.1. Taxonomy (NCBI): domain Eukaryota; kingdom Metazoa; phylum Chordata; class Mammalia; order Chiroptera; family Mormoopidae; genus Mormoops; species Mormoops blainvillei. The sequence continues at coordinate 73,593 of PVJD01003336.1, forward strand.
AGGACGAGATAGCATATAACACTTTGCATTGGCCAGGCAGACCTGCAGTTCTGTGTCCAGTTCTGGTCATCACACTTTGAAAGAATCAATCCCTGTCTTAGACATGGGATCACTTCCAGGAAGCCTAAAAGGGACCCAGAATAGCCAAATGGGTAGGCCTGGGTCTGTGCGTCTGTGTGACCACACACCGGCGGGGGCTGCGCCTGGCGGGGTTGTGGGAATCGATGGGTCCAGGGCTCGAAGCTCTGGACATGCTTTTGGAAAAACTTAGATCCTTCTTCCGGATGAGATTTTTGCTTCCTTCAGGTTCACTTCCTCCCAAAGTCTGCCTGGGGCTGGGAGTGGGGAGGGGAAATCCGTTTGGTTCCGTAGATAGTTTTCATGCCCTTCCTTTGGGTACTCAGAAACTCATGTGCATGTTTCTGGGTAACCAGGTGAAGGGGCCAGCACGTTTCTTGAGCCGAAGGTCCGGTCTGCACGTACCTGAGGCTTGGGTGAGCGGCGGCTCCCGGGCAGTGTTGATGGGTCTTCCACTGGGCCGGACCTCTGCTAGGGAAAGAGAATGGGAGATCGCAGGATCAGCCTCTGGTCTACAATCTGTTGGAAAAACAGTGTCAACCTCTCTGACATTAGGTCAGTGGGCTCGCTGAGATCTTGCTTTGGACTTATCCTCTTGGACCAGGGGGCAGGCTGCTTTGATGGTCTGGTGACGGTATGGGTCCCTCTCAGGATGATAAAATAGAAAGAGTTACAAAGGAACGCCAACATCTCAATTACAGGCATATTAAACAAGGAATTAAGATATAATTACATATAATTCTTTATTACTGTATTAAACAACAGGATCTAGCAGTAGGTCCAGTAATTACCATAATCTTGAACTAGTCAGAAACATAAACAATACTTCATGATACCAGTAACAACTGTGATATAATATGAAAACTGGCAATTTCTACTGGTGACAATGTCCTCCTCAGCATTGCTAACACTACTATGGGTTTTTGTCTACGTTCAGAATGAAAGGAAATGCTACACTTCAGTAAGAGGTAGAGGAAAATAAGGATGCCTATTTTTCTACCCTATTACACAGATCGCCCGAAAACTCCTAACGGAGGGCTGGAAAGCCCTGTCCTGGATTCTGCTTTCCTCCCAGATACTTGGCACGAGGGAGGACCTTCCACTGATCAGAAGTAAGTTTCCTGAGCTCCGAGGGGGTTTCCGTGGAGAGCCTCCCTCCTGGGCGCAGACGTTCAGACCGAGCAGTGCTCCCCAGCAAAGGCAAAGGCAAAAAGGCATGAGCTCTGCGCTGTGCCAGACAGCCTAGGTTCCGGCTCCAGCAGGGCTGCTTGGTGACTGCGCGACCTTGACTAGTCAATTCACCGCTCAGAGTCTTTGCCTCCGTCTGCTAGAATGTGCCTCGCAGGTCTCTGCTGGATAAATGAGGCTGTGTCCAGGAAAGTAACAGTCAACAAATGTTAATGTATTTCCTTCCTTCGCAGAGAAACAACAGAAAAATCTGCCTTGTCACCGAGTAAGGACAGATTGCTCCTTTGGGAGGCCACAGAGTTTTAGTGCAGCCCTTCCAATTCGGGAGGTCGATTTATGCTCGGGCACCCAGAAGGCTGCAGAGGAATTTTCCACAATGACGCAGGTGCACTTCTGGACCAAGTACCTCTATTGTCTTAGGTTACAGAAGGTGAACGGATCCAAGGGGAAGAACGCATTTTATGTACTGGGTGCTCTTCTAGGCTCTTTATTCATGTTGTTTCATTTACTCTCCCTCTCAAAACTATGAGGTAGAGAGTAGTGTCTCCATTTTATAGAAGAAAAACTTGTTAGGAGGCAGAGAGGTGAAAGGACTTGTCCAAGATCATACAGTTGAGGGGCTGAATTGAGATTTAACTGCATCTACAGCATTCTGCATTTTTACATATAAGTACCTATAATAGCATCAAGAAGAATAAAATACTTAAAAATAAATGTAAACAAGGCAGTTCAAGACATGGATACTGAAACTTAGAAACCATCATTTAAATGAATTAAAGTTCTAAATAAAAGGAAAGACATCCCATGCTCATGGACTGGAGGACTTAGCATTGCTCAGAGCACCACAATCCCGAAGCTAATGTACGGATTCAACACAATCCTTACCAAAATGTCAGCTGTTTGTTTTGCAGAAATTGGTGGTCTAACCCTAAAACTCATATAGAAACAAAAGGGACCCAGAATAGCCAAAACAATCTTGAAAAAGAAGAACAAAAAGGAAAACTAATACCTTCCAACTTTAAGAATTCTTACAAAGCTCCAGTAACAAAGGTTGAGTGGCACAAGGACCGTCACATAAATCAAATGGGAGAGAACTGAGGACCCAGGCCTGAGTGCACACCTGTGTGGTCAGATGGTCCTAGACAGTCTGCCAAGATGATTCAATGAGGAAAAAATTATCTTTTCAACAGACAGTACTAGGACAACCAAATAGCTACATGCAAAAGCATGAATTTGGATTAAAAACTAATACAATGAAAAAAAAAAGTCAAAATGAAATAAAGACCTAAATGTAAGAGCTAAAACTACAAAACTCTTAGAAGAAAACGTGGGCATAAATCTTCGTGACCTTGGATTAGGCAACGGTTTCTTAGATATGATAGCAAAAGCAAAGCAAGCAGAGAAAATATATGTAAATTGGAATTCGTCAAGGTTAAAAATGTTTGTGCATAAAAGGGCACCAACAAGAAAGTGAAAAGATAAAAATACATAACATTGTGTACATTAAATATGTGCAGTTTATGCATATCAATTATATCTCAATAAGGCTGTGAAAACATCTGAAAAAAATTTAACACAGGACTAAAATGGAGTTTAGAATGTGACAGTCTAATTTTATTGTAGGTGACAAGTAAAATAAAGGAGAACATACTATAAATAAAAAAAAGGAGGTAAAAAGACAACTCACAAACTGGGAGAAAACATTTGCAAATCATGTATCTGCTAAGAGTCTTATATTCTAGATACATAAAGAACTCTTGAAGAGACTCCAGACCAAAATGACACATAGGAGGCCCCCGAGTTTCCTTCCGCCTGTGGACACACTGAACAAACAGCCATACATGGGTTAGCTCCCTCTAAGAGAAAGGAGCTGAGTGAGTCCTTTGCGTTGGATGCCTGAGAAAATACCCACACAGAAAGGGGTGGGAAAGGCGGGGACACACTCTTGCCATACACCCCTCTCCTGGCACAGAGCCATATAATCAGGAGGGAACTCCCAGCCTAACAACAGTGAAAAGGGGAAATTTGATATTATCTCTCTTTTACCCCATGAAAAGCTTAAATAAATGTACTCTACAAACGAAACCTTGTATTACTACCATATATGGAAAAGTCATTAATTTTCATAAATAAAAGACATTTACAACAATTCCTATGATGAAAATCCAAGATGGTTATTAAATTCTAGCTCCAATAAAGGCCTCGAACCTGAAGCCTCTCTCTGGGAGGCAGAACAACAAAGTACTTAGGAGCTCAGATTCTGACCTCGGACCTTCAGGGTCTGAATCTCAGCTCTTCCCCTTTACCAGCTGGTGACCTCAGGCATGTTACTTAGCCCGTCTGTGCTTCAGTTTCTTTATATATTAAATGGGGATTCGAACAGAGCCTGACTCCAGGGACGACCATGAGGGAGGAATGAGTTAGCACACACAAAGCTCTTAGATTAATGCCTGGCATATGGCGAGTTCATCACCTCTAAGAAAGAGTTCCATGCCGTTCCAGTACCAGGCTTACCATTTTTCCTTGTTAGACTCTTAAGACTGGACCTAGACCACCTTCTCCAGGAAGTCTTCCTTGACTTCTGCACTCCCCCTCTTGGTTGATTCAGTGCCCTTCCCCGCATCCCTGCAGGTACTGTTAGATCTGGTAATGTATCTTTTGTGGCTAAATGGGAGCTCCTTTAGGACAGGGTTTCTGTGTTTTACTTCCGAATTCTCCATGCCCGGCACAGGTATGCACAGGGATAATAATAAATAGAGAATGAATACATTCAAAAAAGGGGGAGAGAAGTTTGTGAACTCTTGGTAACCCCGAGGGACCTGTGGGTGGGTGCTGTTTTATCGAGGTTATAATATGCACAGTGCATTATTCTGGTTTGGCGACACAAAGAGATTTTCTCTATCTGATGGTTCAGTACGACCCTGGGAGAACGTTTAAGCTCAGGAAGAAGACGACAAAACAAAACTTGGGATGGCTTCACTACATGCCTCTTAGGGCTGTCCTGGTTTTACCTCCTAGAGGCGCAACACCTCAGGAACTCAGAGGCAGGATCCAGCTCCGGGAAGTCCCATTTCGTCCTTCTCCTTTGCCCCCCGCCCCTCACTCAGGCCCAGCTGCCACCTTTGGCCTCCCATCCCGGCGAGGCTCACGGGCAGGCACACTCACCCAGGCAGATGGGTGGTTTGCCCGTCCAGCTGCCGTCTGCTTTGCAGGTGCGGTGCTCGGAGCCTCCCTTGAGGGAGAAGCCCTCCTGGCAGGAGTAGATGAGCGTGTAGCCCATGGAGGGCAAGTCCAGGGCCCCGACGTTGGCGTGGGTCGGTGTCTCTGGCTGCTTGCAATGGTGGGCTGGACGAGAAGAAAGACACTGATGGACCTGGGGAGTATAGGGTCTTCAGGGGGCCTTTGGCCACTCCCCTCTTCCCAGCAGGAACACCTCCTTCCTTTCCCCTGCGGGTCCCTCTCACATCCGGCATGCCCTCCCTATGTCCCCTCCCACATCGCAGCCCCGACGTCTATCAGAATGGCCTAGATGGAGATCGTGTGGACAGCGGCTTGTCAGCCCTGGGGGAACCGAAGCCTGCAGCCCTTATCCCGGGGAGAGAGGAGTGATCGTGGCAAAACTAACATCTTCCATCTTGAGGGCTGGCTCTGGTGGTGGTTGGTTTTCACTGCCACTGGAAAGTTCTTTCTTTTTTTTTTGTTCAGACATAGGAATTGCCTTCAAAGATCAGAAAGGCTTTTGTGTGAAAATGTTCCCCGTGAGTCCCCAAGGAGTGATGATGACAGAGACCAATATTGGTCCCAGTGGGAGTGTGACCTCCCTGTCACTCAGAGCACTCCAGCACGTCCTGGCTGCCCAGCTAGGGGAGACGACGTGTTGCCGAGGGGAGCTGTGTTGGGACGCTGGTGTGTTTGCACTCACGGACGCAGTCAGGCAGGGTTCCGCTCCAGGTCAGGTTGGGGAGACAGGTCCTGGTGGTGGAGCCCTGAAGCAGGTAACCTTTTTGACAGCGGAAGAGCACTGTGCTTCCAACCTGTGGTGAGGACAGAAGGTCCCACAGTCACCTTCCATTCAGCGATGCTTCATACCTGTCACTTCATCACTACTTTCCCATGACTCAACTCCTACCTCTGCTGTCACCTCGGCCTCCAACACCCTCCTCCCACGTCTCCAGTTAGAAGTCCTGCCCTGAGTACACCCCTGCATTCCAGCTTCTTGTCCAGTGTCCCATCCTGGCCTGTCCAAACCCCCACCCTTCCCCTGAGGTTCATTCTGAACTGTGTCCACAGAGCCAGCATCCTACTGGGACGAGCCCACTGGGCAGGGGCCTGTCCCCCGTGCGGCACTGCTCCCTCCCACCGCCCTGGCGGAGCCCTGTGTCTGTGGGTGGGTATGGGCACCTTGAGGACACAAGACCTGTCTGTCTCACTCATTTCTGTATTTCCACAAACGCCCCGCCCTGACTCCACGGGGTTGCTGGGAAGTGCTTGCGAAGCTGCATGTGGATTTTTTTTTTTACATCAGTTTCTCGGGTTGCTGTGAACTCCCTGGCATTTCTGAAGGGTGCTTCCGTGCCCAGTGCAAACAGGCAGAGAGCTTTTCTCCAGCTTTCAAGGGCTTGTCCCCCACTAGTGCTGTTCCAAGGACGGTGCCCAGGCCCTCTGAGGCTGACAGTGGCAGGAAGGGGCAGGAGACAGGAAGGCCCGATCTCAGCCGACCTCATTACCTGGTAGCCCTGGGAATTGTTCTGTATCCCGAACTGGGGCATGCCGGGGTCTGCGCACATGGTCAGGGTTGGGTCTGGATTGCAAAACAGAGAAACAGACTGTGCACAGTCACCGAAGCTTTCATTGCCTCCGCTCGCTCTAAGGAACAGGTGCAGAAAACAGCCACGTTCTGATTTCCCTGCCTCTTGCTATTTCCACCCGAGTCATACCCCTGGTTGACTACACGATGCCCTGTGGTGCATTAATTCTGGCTATTCCACCTCCTGCCCCAGGAAGCTCAGAGGAGGACTTAGCATCTTTGGTAGGTGAGACCTCTGAGCACAGGGAAGGAAAGTCGTCATCTTGGGCCCACAGCTGAGACTCTGCCCCAGATCGCCTCTCTCACCTATGCAGCTGGGCTGGGTGCCACTCCATGTCCCATCTGACTGGCAGAACCTCCGTGGAGAGCCCACCAGCACCAGAGGGGGCTGGCAGGAGAAGGAGACAGATGACCTGTAGGAGAAGCCGCGGTCCTCTCTCCTCCCACGGGGCGGGACACCAGGGTCTCCGCAGAACACAGCTGGGAAGACAAGGGAAAAAGGCAGGTCCACGATGCTTTCCAGACCCCAGCCTGCGGCTCCATGGTCCCCACCCCTCCCCCAACCTTTGTTCTTTGTACTGCTGTCCTCTGGGTTCTACTTAAGCGCTGGGAACGGGGGTAGCCCAGGGTACATGACTACGCCTGCCTCACTGCTGTTGCTGTGTTTCTGTACTTCCCATATTCAAAATGCTCATCAACTGCCATCCAAGTAACAGGGGAACATTACAGGGAGTTTAGAACACTGAGGAAAAAATAAACTATCAATCAGTCACTACCCAAAACTGGTTTTTTTTCTTCCCATTTTCATGCTCATTCCCTTATGGTCTTTGTTCAGCTGTAGATAAATTTGTGCGTGGCTGCAAACCCAATGTCCAAGTGTCGGTAACCTTGCTTTGTTCACTTATATTCTGTGAACGTTTCCCAGGCTTTTATGACATCCTTATCATTTCTTGGCTACGTAATTTTGCAATGAGAGGTTGTACCATAATTTCAGCTTATTATAACCTTTATATTAGGCACTTTTCATTAGTATTAAGTAACATATGGCCTTGGTTTTACTTGTGTTGTTTTCGTAGGGGATATTCTCTATGAGCAGACTTATCTGTCGAGGTTTGGGTGTGTTCACGGCTCTTGACGTGTACTGACGGCTGTCTTTCCAAAGGGTGTGCATTTATTTACCCTGTGGTGGGCTGTGTAAGCAGCTCATTTTCATTCAGATCCTCAGAGTATCATTAAAAATTGACCACCGAAGGCAAAGTTCCCCAAGACATCACTTCAAGCATGAAGGGCATTCTTAGGCCGTGATGTGAGTATTGTGTATATACGTAGAGTCATGGGGTTCAGAATAATTTGCAAATAAAACGGAAGCTTGGGCCTTGGAAACTGGGGAGTGTAGACCTGACCAACCAGAAGCCACTCAAAGGCTGAGTTGATCAGAAGTCACCGTGTCTAGAAAAAGGCAACTCAAAAGGTAGGAAATGCTAATGACAGAGAAAGAGCAACACAGTCTTGCTAATAAGCAATGTGGTGCCAATTAAAGTAATGATGACTCAGTCTGGTAAATACCTAAAATATTTTTAGGAAAATCCATTGTTAATGAGTATGTAAGTCAAGAAATATTCTCATAAACTGCTGGAGGGAGTGCAAATTGGGACGCTCCTTCTAGAAGACAGTTTGGCAATGTGTATCCAAATATACAGCATGCATGCGTGTTGACTCGGCATACTTAGTCCTAGGACTTTATCACAAGGGTAAAGAAATACTATTTTCAGGGGCTGTTTCTTACTGATGAACCACTTCTAGTGGTTAGAACCACTTCTAATGTGATTAAATTAGAGAAGCCCAAATTCGTCACCAGTAGGTGAAGTTTAGACAAACTGCAGCAGCTACAGCAAGGAAATTCTTCAAACCTTTAAAAATGCTGTGTAGATGGGTATGTATTGATAGAGAAAGGTATTGCTGGCTTATCAAGTCATGAACGAGTACGTACAGCACAATTCACTGCAGTTTATAGGAAATCGTATTCTTATTGCTGTAAATGCAAAAACGCAGAGAGATCAACGCGGGAGCACAACTGCAGTGGCCTCTAGGAATTGGGAATTCAGATGATTGTTATATTCTTTGTATTTTCAGCTCTCATACAATCTTTTTTTTTTCAACGATAACTGTAATTTATTGCTGAAAAGCAATTCAAGAAGAAAGGCACGGTCAACCCTGAGACTTGCTACGTTCCTCACGTCGCCCTGAAGACAGGGGAAGGTCTGAGGGGCTGACCATGCACCCGATGCTGCCTTTCTGGGCCTCCGCTTGGAGCTGCTGGCACGCATCTCTGCTGAAATTTCCCAAATGGAAGCAAACGGTCAGTGGTGCCCAGGCAGTGTAATTGTATATTGGTAGGTTTTTGCAGCTTTAGACAAATGTCAAGTAGAAAGAAAAAACAGGTCCTACCCTTTGTCCGAAGCACAGGCCCTGAGAAAAACTTCCAGAGCCAGTTTATGGGCTACGACAAGAATGAGTGGCCTGGACCCTGCCTCTCTGGGGGACTCAGTAAGAAATGAGCCCTGAAATGGACCTGGGGCTCTTTGGGACACAACGGGGCCAGAAATAAGCTCTGTCACTGGAACCCGGGAGCTCCCAGGGGTCTTTCCTGTGCAGGTTATTTTCCACGAGGACGCACGCTTCCAGCACCGGACCCCCCAGATCTCTGGCTGCCACCCAATCCAGTTACCGATCTTTCAGGTTAAGAGACCCTTCTCTCGTCTCTGGCTTCATTTCTTTCGCTGGGACGCCACACAAAGTCCGTAGCCAGGGCTCAATTACGGTATTCTCATTTTCTTCCTTTAAACTTCTTTCCTTCTTTAACGCTGACAAAGGGCCTCCCTGGTTTGAGGGTGGGGTATCTATTCTAGAACTTCTAGCAGCAGAGCTCGGAGGGAAGGGGAAGGAGCCAGCAGACAGGATGCAGTAACGACACCATGCGCAACTTACGGAAACACTGAGGTAGCTCTCCAGTCCAGGATCCGTTGCCCTCACAGGTGAGCACTGCGGGCAGGGACAGCTGGTACCCCTCCAGGCAGGCATACGTCACGCTTGAGCCCCACTTGAAGTCGGACCCCACCACCTTCCCATTGGGGATGAGCTGAGGTGGTTTGCACATGATGGCTGGGGAGAGACCAAAGCTGGCTGAGTGCTGGTGCTTCTGGGGAAACCAGGCCCAGTCACGGGCTCCCCTGCCCCTGGCAGGAGTCTGGGCTGAGCCTCTTTTGCTCCTTAAGACATCCTCTCTCAAGTGTGACAAGCCACTCCTCTTTGCATGGCTCTCTCTGTCCTCGATGCTCAAAGCCCAAGCCTTGCCTTGGTACCTTCTGACTCCCTCCTTGCAGGTGTTCAGGGACTAGTCATCACCCCACACACCCCCTGTTAAGATGTCAGCCCTCTGCCTTGTCACCCTCCCTTGGAGATGTCCAAGGTCCGAGTCTCACTTTTGTATTTTCTTTGACCCCCTGCCACCCTCAGACTCACCTTTGCAGACGGGCTTGGTACCATTCCATGTCCGGTCCTTGGTGCAGCTCAGCACAGACACCCTATGTGACTCCATCATGTACCCAGGGACGCACTGGTATGTCACAGTTTTGTTGTACCTGAAGTCATTGCCCAGCCGGAGGCCATTGGCTGGGACACCAGGGTCACCACAGTTGATGACTAGGACAGGGAGATACAGCACTGTTCACTGCCAGCCCACCACCCTCCCTTTCCCCAGCCCTATCACTCCGAGACCACCCCTATCACTCTGCGCGCATGTCCAGGAAGGAAAACTGTTGGATTAGGAGTGCCCTGCCTCGCGCAGGTTCCCAGGGGGGCACTGCCCAGTCTCCCTGCAAGGGTTCTCCTGTACCCCACTCTCCTTGCCCACACTATCCCTATGTACCCCAGAAACTTGGGCTATGAAGACCATCCTTCTTATTCAAAGCCCACCCCTCTGAGTGGAAGTACCCTGAGGGCTCAGCTCCTAAATGAGGCTGGGACCCCGGGAGAGGAGGTTTCCAGGTTGAAGGGCCTAAGATGTGCCAATGAGCCACACGGACAACTCTCTACCACCTGTCATTCTGCCTAGGAGGCCTCTGTAGGCCCTGGGGCCCAGAAGCAGGGTCTTAGGACCTGTGCCACAGTCATGCCTACATGACAGTATCAGGCGAGGGTGGGGTTTGGTGAACTCTGGCCACGGAACGGAAGTGAACTTGACATGGGATTTCAGATGGAGCCTGAAATCCAAGACTAGGACTTAGAAGGGAGCATGTTGTCAGGTTCCTGTATCTTATCACTTCCCTCTATCTCAGCCCCACAGAAAAAGGGTCTGGGCTGCTCTTGAGAGAAGCAAGAAAGGGGAGCAGTGGGGTTACACGGTGCTGGAGAGCCGGCTGGGGCGGGGATGGGTGAATGCAAGGGAGGGTGGAAATGACACAGATGGTGCATGGGGTGGGCACTAAGGTGGAAATGGGCCAGGCTGAGCGCTGGGGCGTTGCTCTAAAAAGGAAAGGGAAGCCCAAGGAGCTGGTCAGAGCCCGAGAAACAGCCCCTGTTCATATCTCGACCTCTCTGAGCCTCAGGAGTCTCATCAAGTGACGCTAATAGTCGTTACTTCATAAGATTGTGGTGAGTATCAAATGACATAGCACATACGGAAAAAACCCACTTAGCTCAGTGAGTACATGCTCAGTTTGGGTGAATCGCATTCAGGGGCAAGTCCCGCCACTCCAGCCAGCCTCCCTAATCTCCCACGGACAGCCTTCATCTTGGACGCGGTGGAGCCCAACTCTCTGGGCCACCCTTTGCCACGGGGCCCAAAGGGCTTGGGCTCTCACCTATGCACTCCGGGTCACTGCCTGTCCAGGTGCCGTTGACCGAGCAGTGCCGGCTGAGCAGGCCTGTGGCGTAGTAGCCTTCCCGGCACTCGTAGACGATGGAGCTGGAGAAAACCAGGCCATCACTGAACACGACTCGGGCATTGCTTGGAGTCCCAGGGTTCCCACACGAGATCACTAGGGAGCCGAAAGAGCACATTATTCACCAGAACAAAGGCAGGCGTCACCTGGGGGACGGGGAACTGCCCAGAGCGGAACCCACGTGGTACAGAAGGACCCTGGGATCGACATGCCTCTCCCGCTGCTGTCACATCTGACCATCACCCTCAGAAGGGAAGAAGAGACCTGTACGACTTTTCTTTTTTCCAATTTCTAAAACGTCAGGACTATATCTGTTTTATTATTCCACCTAAAAACTTAAAACTCCTTAATATCTCCAAACATCCAATCTGCGCTTAATTTTCCTCAATTCTCTCTCTCCTATAGTTGATTTGTTTGAATCACGATCCAAGTAAGGTCCACATATGACATTTGGTTGGCATGTCCCCAAGCCCCTTGGAATCCAGAGATGACTGTCACCTCTCCTACAGATTATCTATCACAGAAACCAGGGCACGTATCCGCTAGAATGCCACACTTTCTGGATTTTGCTAACTGCACCAATGAGTATTGATCAGCGTGTGCCGCTGCCCCCGCAGGTCCTGTAGTCAGGTTCCACACTGCGGCCAGGGTGCTTCCCAGGGGGTGTTGTGCCTTTTCTGTTGCGTCACATCAGGAGGCACAGAATGTCTGGCTGCTTCCTTGTTCCTGATATTGAGGCTGATGAATGGGTTCTGGCATTAACAAAGTTCCCGTTAGTTTCTCACTTAATAGTTTGAGCAGCAACTGATGAGTGTTGACTAGATTCATTATGCTATTAGGGGATAGAAAATGGTGATATTCTAATCCTGCAGTTCTTTCTGTATTTGCTAGAATTTTAAAATAAAGAACAAGCCCATCATGAAATATTTGCCTACCCTGACATATAATTCATACAAGAAGGCTGGAGGATGCTTGATTATTCTTTCAATCAGACATCAGAACAGTGAGTTGCTTCCCGAGCAAGCTCTTTCAAAGGTGGCCATCAGTCATCTGAACTCACAGATTTAAACTTATTTACTGTGTTGCCATCCATTGCCACGGTTACTCTCACCGATGCTCAGATTACCCCATCTTTGGTTAGTGGAGGCCTTTTCATGACTCCACTTGTGTTTAGTAGATTCCTTGCTGGAATGACAAGCTGTTCCAAGTTCATCTTTATATTTCCTGTCCCCGTCCTGGAATGAGCCATTTCTCCAAAGAGCTTTGGTTACTTTCAGTGGAGAATGGATTTAGAAACCACAGTCTTGGCATTAAGGGTGCTCATTGATTCTAGACTTTTAGAGTGGACAGAGCTGGGAGAATAACTTTTCAAACTGAAAACACACTATGAGTTTACACTGATATTACCGATCCCCATTTAGGATTAAGAGTTTTCCTTAATTTAAAAATTTTTAGGGTATATCTCTTTTATGCCGAAAATTTTGGTTCTTAATGACAATAAAGACTTTTCATTTGTTCCATCTATATGCATTATGGTATTATCTCTGCAATCATTTCAGAACTGAACACTAACGTTATCACTCAACAATAGGATTGCTAAATAAGGCTGAGATTTCACAGTTCTCTTTGTCCTTGGGGTCTACGTACCATAGTCGGACTCCATTTTTTTCAAGTCGGTTGAAATAATTCTCTCGGTTATTAAATTACCAACCTGACACGTAGTTAAAGTCATTAGTTTCCATTTTGATTTTGATATTTAAGAGGTTACTTGTTTCTAATCTTCGGCATACTTTAATTTTGAAGTATGTACAACGCTTATGTGGTCCTGAAGTCAAACCTACAGACTGATTGCTGTGTAATTAGCACAATAGACGGGCCCTGCCACCCACTGATTCAACAAGTATATGTGGTCCCTACCACCAAGGAACTCAGTGATGAGCAAGTTATGTCCTCTGCCCTAAGGAGCTCAGTACATCTTAAGAAACTACCTATAAACAGGTGAATTAAAATATGATAGAATAAATGTTATACGTGATGGAAAGAAAAGCACTAGTAAGGGTGCCTCTTGTTGGGGCTGGATAGAAGGATGTGAGTAGAGCCTCGGAGGATAAGCAGAAACTTGCCAGGGGAAGTCGTACAGAGCTGTGTGCGTGTGACATCCACATGGACACGCACTCAGCATTCACTTCCATGTCCACGCTCTTAGCCACTAACTTCCTGTTCCCTGCATACTCCTGACATGTTGACTAACTCCATCCTGGGGTCTGAGTGGCATGAAAGGGGACCTGGGTCACAGTGGATATTTGAGAATATACTAAATTCTCTCCTTAACAGTGCACACTTTGACTACCGCAAACCTTTCTTACTATGTCTAAAAAGTCCCATAGAGACCGACTTCGCACTCCAGAAAGGCAGGACTTCGGGCAGACAAGTGGCAGGGCACTGACTCCATCTGGCTCATGTCCTGGGCAGGTGTCCTCTGACCGTGGCCAGAACTTCTCCCTGTGCTCTGTAGAGTCTCAGCTTCAGAAAGCCTGCTCTCCAACCACTGTCTCTGATCTCTTCAGCCTCTGCCTCTGGGACTCATTCTCTGGTGATTTCTTGGTGCTATTGGGACCTATGATCCACTGGCCCTACCATTTTTTTACTGCCTCTTATTCCACTCATAAACATACTCTCCCTTACCCCGTTTAGGGGCCACCATAAATCATAACCACTGCTTTGCGTATACCCTCATCTTCCTCGCCATTTTCTGCTGATGTCTTAGTTGCCCGAGGAAACCTTAACCCTATACTTAATGCTTTGCCTACACTGTGCCTGCACCTATGTAGCAATATGTAGTTGAACAAAAACCCAGACCAATGCCGGCTACTCTCACTTTAAACTAATGGCCTCTTTCCTTAAGTGAGCCCTCGGTGCTACCTGGCGATTATGTAGTTCCCTATTTCATTCCTACGCCTCCCTGGCTAGATGATTTTATATTGCATCCTTCCTCTTCCAACACCTTCTCAGTCAACCTTGCTTTCCGCTGTTAAATTGCCTCCTAACTAGGGGGGAGATGTGCAGGCTGTATTTTAGAGACACAGGGACTGGGGGAGCAGCTGCAAAAAGTTGGACTCTGGGAGCAGAGGTTTTAAAAAAGAGCTTTTCCAGGAATTTAGGAGTGTGTGGAGGAAGAGAATTGGCCCCACTAGGGTTACCTCAGGAAACAACATTAAGAGTTTATATTAGTATTTTTTTATGAGAGTTTATCTTACTTTTAAAGGGTTTTAAAAACTTGATTCCTATTTCCTTTGGCACTTTGGATGTTTGTTTACCACAGTCTCTTCCCTTCAACTGTAAGCTCAGGGAGGGCAATGTCCGTCTGGCTTGGTCACCTTGTACCCCTAGCACATACGACAGTATTTGACGCATAGTTGTTGAATGAAACTATATGGGAAATAAGTCAATAAATGGGCTAACAGTTTATTCTGGTTTCTTCCCTTCTTAGGGGAGGGTGAAAAACGTTTGTCTTTAGATTACTAATGAGAATGAACGTGAACTATCTGTTGACGTCCACTATCCACGAGGCCAAGGGCTCACACGGGGCTCCGGGGTTGCTGTATGGGTGGGAGAGCAGGTGCTTGCGGTGGGGAAACAAGGGCAGGCAGAGCGGAAAAGCAGAAGGTCACATACATTACCTCCACACTCAGGCTGCGTCCCGCTCCACGAGCCGTCGGCCCGGCAGGTCCGCTCTGACGATCCCCGGAGCGCGTGGCCAGCTTCACAGCTGAAGCGCATCAGGCTTCCTGGGGCAAAGCTATCCCCCAAACGGATGCCATGTGCTGGGATCCCAGGGTCACCGCAGATTCCCACGCTGGTGCCTAGGGACCAGAGCCCAACACACATCGCTGTTTTTTAGCAGGGAAGAATGGGGAGAAGAGGGCTGGGAGAGAGAGCTATGGGGCCACGGTGAAGGGGAGGCAGTGGGCCCCACAAATAAGGGGGGTGGAAATGGGCTGTGTCTAGCCCAAGTTACCTGAACAGGTTTCTGCCTCACTACTCAGTGGTCAAAGAACCGAAAGGTCTGAGGTCATGGGTGAATCCCCAGAGACCACGCAGCAAGGGAAGAAAGGAGGCAGAGGGAAGGCTCTTTGGTGGATCCTGTCTTCGCTCCTTGGCCTGTACCAATGTGGAGGGTCAGTGGTCCAAGCTGGTCGCATCTCCTCCTTCTCCCTTGTACCTCTTTTCCAACCATATCTGCTGATTCCAGTATTCCTAGTCCACTGTCTTAGTTCAGACTCTCAGCATTCTCTTGCCTGAACTATTGCAAGAGCCTTCTAACAAATGTCTTGTCCTCTTAAACTCTCCCTCTAATGCATCTTCCACATATCCTCAAATCTGAACAATGGACAACCACCTGTCATCTGTTCTTGTTTCTTTTTGGCTGAAGCATCTCCACGGGCTTCCCAATGCCTATAGGATAAAGTCCAAGCTCCTTAGCATAGCTTCACCTTCTCAACAGCCCACTTTGAATCCCGATCCTAAAACTGAGGATTTCCTGTTCACAAGTTACACGGCACAGGCGAGCCCTGGATCAAATGTCTTAGGCCCTCTCGTCTCGTTCTTTCTTTGCATCCTACATCCTGCTACACTTTTGTATTTATCTGGGTTCTGATATTATACAAACCTACCCAAGAGGTGGAGGAGGGTAGAGAATAGGAGACAAAGCTGTAAGATTTAGTGGCTGTAGGAGCCAACTCATCTCATGTTACAGAGAAGTGTAACAGACATCAATGGGTCACAATAGGCCATGGTTGGCATGAGGAAGGAAGAGGAGGATGAAGGAATAAATGGCAACTGCATGAGAAGATCAAGTTTCCAACTGCTGTGGAAAGCACCTCCTCATGAACCCACATGTGTGGCATCAGATGGAAACGTCTGAGTGGCCATTTAGTTTGTTGCAGTAAAGAAATGTTTAAATCAAGTATAATGCACCATGTACCACTTTTGCCTCTTCCTCTCAATTTTGGAATTATATCCTTCTCCACTTCCGTCTCAGACTGTGGGAATCCCGTGTTCCTCACTCTGCCCCCAAGGAAGGAGGATTCATTCAGTCTTCAAGTCAGACATTTGAAAAAGGAGGGCCCATCACATTTGGCCAGGGTTTCTTATCTTCTGAAGTTTTCCAGGATGTAGCTCACGCAACAGGCAGTAGTGGGTCCCCGGAAGGGAGCCCTGATGGTGAGTATTTGAGCTCCCACACTGGCCAGCTGACCTCAGCTGGGGCTGGCACTACAGTGCAAGAGGCCGAGGGTGCAGCTCTCCAGTCCTGGGGACTTACCTGACACAATGGTCCCCACTGCAGTGTTTGGAGCTTCTGTGTCAATGATATAAGGGCGCCTGAGACAGGATTCTCTATCATGAGGGCAGAGGGCAACGGCTGACTCTTTTACTGAAGAGGCGTATTAGCAAGATGACGACACTGCAGAGATGGGCGATGAGCTTCCCGAAGAATGGCCCAGTGGCAGAAATCTTTGCATGTCCTTGACGGTCCAGGGACTTATGACTCAAGGACTCAGGACTTTGTGTTATGCATTGTTTGGGACCACTGACTGTACAAAATGAAGTTCAAAAATTTGCCCCAGGACTCTCGAATGTGTGTTTCTTAGGCCTGGCAAGAGTCGCTGTTGCAGAAGATGCCATCTGTAAGTCTCAGGGAGGGAGGAGTTACATTCTACTCTCTGGTGCGCACCACGCCTTGCACTGCTCCCTAATCTCCTATTCTCACCCCTTGTTTTCTTATCTAAGGCAGTCACTCCTCAGCCTTGGCGTTGATAGAATCCATTCTAATCCTGTCCTTGGAGGTCTCCGGGAAAGCTTTGCCCAGGGTTCTGGTCTTCCACGTGCCTGTCATCCTTGATGAGATACATAGGAGAACTGGGACTGCTAACTCCGCCTCAGAATGTTCAGGGTCAGGACTCCACCAGCTGAATGCAGTACGTCCGGCCCCTACTGAGGGGGATCCACGTCCTCTGAAGGTTCTTTCCTTGCCCCTTACTATTTCATGCTCCCAAGGTGTCAGCCTGTTTCTAAATCTCCCTTATTAATCTTGACGTGGCCAAGGAAGAGTTCCTTCTTCCACATGCAGGACTAGTGCGTAGGAAGTCACAAAACTGTGACATCTGGGTTGAACAAGGTTTGGAGGGTTTCTAGCTTAGTTTTCCACTCCAGGCAAGAATCGTTTCCGTAATGTTTCCAAGAAGTCGTTTTCCAGCCTCTGCTAACACAACTCCAAAGAAGGGAAGTCAGAGTTTGGGTGAAAAGACCTGGATTCTGAGCACGGGCTGGGAGAGTGGCTGTGTGGTGGGGTCACACACACTAATGGGGAGATGCTCAGGGCTTTCTGTCTGGGTTCTGTCTCCTCTACCCTGTGCTTCCCTTTCCAACGGAGAACAAAGACCCCCCCAAACAGATCAGACAGACTTGAAGAGCACCCTTAGCCCAAAGTCCTTGAGAAGTGTCTAGAGGGAGGTGCTTTATACAAAGAGATTATTCATAGAAGAGGCTGGGGGGAGTGCTGGCTTGCAAGGGTGCTGGCTGGGATATGTGTGCTTTTTCTCCTCGGTGCGTCCTTCTCCTCCTGGAACTTGCTCTGGGGACAGCTCAGGAGGCGTCAGGATATTGACCCTTGTCCTCCCCATGCCATTCTCCCCAAGTCGCTTCCCTCTCAGAAGTCCAAACAGAGCGACGTGAGGGAGGAACGCAGAGACTTGGCCCTCCTGTAGTCCAGGGTGGAGGGTGCCCTGTGGCTCCTGCCTAGCCCTGCCAAGTTCATGAACTGGGTGATTAATGAGTCTCATAGAGGTGGGGGGCCAAAGTTCAGGGTGGTAATTGAGGGATGTGTCTGGGATTGTGCTGGGCAGCCAAGAGCCCTCTGAAACAGTGGCTAGTGCTTTGAGAATTTCTCCTTTTTGGGGAGACCTAACTAATATCTGGTTCCATATTCTGGAAATGCCCTAAATTTTGGGAGACAGGGTCATCTGGGAATCTCAAACTGCAAGAACAGCTGCATTCTCCCTCGTTTGCAAGCTCTCAGCTGCACGAACTTGGCCTGACTAAGGGCATGAGGCTGGGCTCAGGTCACCACAGGCGGAAGTCCAGCTGGGACCTCTGAGAGCTGCGCTCTCTCTGCCTATTAGGGACGAGATGAGGGTTCAGAAGGTCTGCTCTCCTCCTGTCCTATCACACTCACATCTTGGGAGCTCGTCCACCTCCCATTAGCCGAGCGTTCCCTTGGGACCCCTTCTCCACGCCAGGCCCCATACCTGAGCAGTGGGGCAGGGAGCCTGTCCAGTGCCCGTCCAGCCCACACATGCGGGTGGCATTTCCCACCAGAGTCCGCTTGCCGGTGCAACTGTAACGCACGACCACTCCCACAGTATAGTTGTCCCCGGAGAGCTGGGAATGGGGTGGGGAGCCAGGATGGCCACAGGACACCACTGTGGAGAAGAGCAAACATTTTAGTGATTCTGCCCAAGGAGACATAGTCATCACAGGACACATCTAGGCTTTTTGTAGTGACAGGCAACGAAGAAGAGAAACCCGGGATATCTACTGAGGCAAACTTCCTGCTGGCACACCCACCCAACATCGGCAGACGACGCCTACCCATCTCGCCGTACAGTTTCCATGTCAGTGAAGGGTAATACCTTTGTTTCAAGGGTTGCAGAGAATAATACGTGTGAAATTGCTCAGCAGGTAGTGGGTCTGCCACCCCATTTGTTTCTCTTCTTTCTTGCCTCTTGCGATCGCCTCTCCCTATTTCCTCCCTGCTGTAGGACATACCCAAGACATCTCTGGCACAAAGGTGGCATGTGTATTATACGTAAGACAAAATGGGCAATCGTGATCCCAGGACTGTCTGCACTGGCCACGGGTTCCAGAACGAGGGCCAGTTATAGTCCTTCCCCAGCTGTATCGTGTAGTTGCCCACATCCATTATCCTCAACTTGACACCTTAAGACTGCAAGTTCCATTTCCTGAAACACCAAAGTGTAACTGTGAAAATCAGTGATACGATCGGGGGTGGAGTATACAGGCTAGGGCAGCGGATGCTGTCGGGGTCACCGTGCTTTGCCTTCCCATTGCTCTTGCTACAGGTTGACCTGTAGTTCTGTCGTTTACTCAACACATATTTATCGAGTGCCTACGGGTGCCAGGCACTGTTCTCTGTGTGTGGGTGAATGAAGTCCATGCTTTTCTGGAGCTCCTATTCTAGTGAGAAAGAGAGACTCTAAAGAACAAGATAAATAGGTAATTCTAGGGGATGCTATGAAGAAAAATCAAGCTGTGTCAGGAAAAGGGTGCCGGGGTGGGATATTTTTGAGCAGGGTGGTCAGGGAAGAGTTCTTTTGGGGGGTGACATTTGACTGGTGATTTGAGTGACGTGACTAGGCCAGCCATTCAAGGTCTGGGTGGAGAGCATTCTGAGGGAAGGAACATCAGGTATAAAGGCCCAGAAGCAAGAATGAACTTGGTGTGTTTGAGGAACAGCAAGAAAGTCAGGGCTGCTGGGATAGAAAGTGCAAGGAAAGGTCGGAAGAAGGCGAAGGGTGAAGAGGTTGTTAGGGGCCAGATGATGGCATAGAATTTGGATTTTATTATAAGCAGGTAAGGATGTCATTGGAGTAATATGATCTGATATACATTTTAACAGATCATTCCGGATACTGTGCGGAGAACATTCCAGAGTGGGATGAGAATGAGGAGGGTGCTGCAGTTCAAGAAGAGATGATAACGACTTGGATGGAGTAAGCCTGGGAGCAGGGTAAGAGATGCCTGTAGTCACTGCTTGTATAAAGGAGACAGGGTGTGGCATGGGTGTTGACCAGGAGGGAGGACCAAAGGGATGAAACCTGAGTTGTGCCAATGCTGTCCCCAATGATAAAATTCTGGCCGGGTACAAGAATGGCATGAATATGTCCTGAGTATCTCCACATTTCGCTGTGGCCTTTCTTTCTTTCTTTTTTTTTTTAGATTTTATTTACTTTATTTTTAGACAGAGGGAAAAGGAGGGAGAGAGGCAGAGAAGCATCAATGTGTGGTTGCCTCTCGTGCGCCCCCAACTGGGGACCTGGCCCACAACCCAGGCATGTGCCCTGACTGGGGGGTTGAACCGGCAACTCTTTGGTTTGTGGGCTGATGCTCAATCCGCTGAGCTACACCAGCTGGGGCTTCACTGTGGTCTTAATATATGTCAAACACTTTTCTAAGTGCTTGTGGTAGATTATCTGCAGAGACTATTGCTAACAATGCTTCCCGTCAAGGCATGGGGTTATTTCCCTTCCCCTTTGAATCTGAGCTGGTCTTGCAACTTGCTTTGACCACTGGAATGTGGTGAACATGACGATTGGCTGGCTGTGGCCTAAGAGGCCTGGCAGCTTCTGCACTCATTTTCCTGGAATATTATTGCCACCATGCAAGGAAGTCTGGCCTAGGCTACTGGATGATAAGAAACCACATGGTGGCAAGGACCACGTAGAGAGCAATCATGATGCCCCAGTCGACAGCCAGAACCAAGTTCCCTGACGTGAGTGAGACCATCTTGGATCATCTAGTCCCAGTCAAGTTACAACAGTTGGTAACATGTGAAGTAGAGATGCAGTGTCTACACTAAACCCTGACAATTATGAGCAAGAAAATGGTGGTTACATTAAGTTACTACACTTTGGGGTGGTGTGTTACACAACAGATAACTAAAATAAAATGACCAAGATTTTGGAGGTCTTGATGGCGAGAGAGTCTGTTACACGTGGGAAGCATGTGAACTGTGGTCTCCAAAGGGCTGACTGCGGTACACTGTCTGCAAAGATGGTCGCCACGGCTATGCCCATCCCCGGACCTGTACGCCGTCCTTCCCATTCTAGGAGGTGGAGTCTATCATCTTCGCTCTCCTTGAACCTGGGTTGGTCTTATGACTTCCTTTGATTAACAGAATGTGGTGGAATGAGGTTCTGGGAATTCTGAGCTCTGCCCTTAAAAACCTTATAACTTCCTCTTTTGCTCTAGGAATTCAACCTCCACGTAAAGGTGACCAAGCTATCCCACTAGAGAGAGTGGCCATTATAGGGAGATGCCACATGGAGGACAGGTGGTCCCAAGGGCTCAGACATGCAGGTGAGGCCGTCTTGGCTCCTCCTGTCCTAGCTGAGCTGCCCATGGAGCAGATGAGCTATCCCTGCTGTGATGGTAATTTTATGTGTCAACTTGACTGAGCCAGAAGGATGCCCCAATAGCTGGCCAAACATTATTCTGTCAGTGCAACTCTTAATGAGATTAACATTTGAATAGGTAGACTGAGTAAAGAAGATTGCTCTCCCCACTATAGGTGGGCCTCATCCCATCTCTTGAATGCCTGAATAGAACAGACAGCTGAGGAAGAGAGATTTCTCTGTCTCTCTGTCTGTCTTGGAGTTCCAACATCAGTTTTCTTCTGTCCTCGGACTCAGGTTTGGAGTGGAATTTACACGATTGACTCTCCTGCTTCTCAGGCTTATGAACGCAGATTGAAGTTATGCCATCTGCTCTCCTCGGTCTCCAGCTGGCCAAATGCAGATCTTGGGACTTCTAAGGCTCCATAATTGTGTGAGCCAATTCCTTATTTTATATGTAGATATGTTATTGGTTCTGTTTCTCCGGTGAACCCAACTAATACACCTGCTAAGCCCTACCCGAATTCCTGACCTAACTGTGATCAAACGAAAGCAGTTGCTACTTTAAGCCACTAAGTTTTGAGATGGCTTGTTACGCAGCAACAGATAACTGACAGAGTGAGTTTCAAGCATTGCATTATTTATTTCCTAAGACAACCCTGTGAGGTAGGCGCCATTTTTATCTCCATCTTGCTGAGGAGGAAAATGAGGCGTGGTGAGGAAAAGTAACTTGCCCAAGATCACAGGCCTATTCAATGGCATAATTAGTTCTTCACGCCAGGTGGGTTGACTCCAAGAGAACTTGCCCTTAAATCACTATAACTGACTCCCTTCTTCAATGGCTTGGTTCTCCTTGTTAACTGAGACTTCATGATTGTCCTCCACACGATCCCTGTTTCCATGTGCTTCCTTATCAGTGATACAGTAGATGAGAATTAAACACACAAAACCCAGATATTAGAAAAATGAATAAAAATATGATCTAACTATGTGCTGTCTAAAAGAGTCACCCCTTAGATTCAAAGACACAAATGGATCGAAAGTAAAACATGGAAAAGGTATATCATGTGTACAATAACCAAAAAACAGCTGAATGGCTGCTCTAATATAAGACAAGCTAAACTTTAAGACGAAAAATTGTTAGTAGACAGAAGAAGGACATTTTATAATGATAGAAGGATCGATCCGTTAAGAAGATATAACAACTATAAACATAGGCACCTAACAACAGATCCACCAACTAAATGCTAACAGAATTGAAAGGAGAAAGAGACAAATCAACAATTACAGTATGAGATTTCAACACCCCACTTTCAATTATGGGTAGAACATCCAGACAGAAGGTCAAGAAGAAAATGTAATGAAAGGAACCAGGAGCCGACCAGGCCTCACAGTCAGCTCTAGGGCCCTCAGTTCAGGAACAGCAGGATCCCTGCTTTTCTCAAGTGCTCACGGAACATTCTCTAGGACAGGTCACACGCTAGGCCATGAAATAAGTCACCATAAAATGTGAGGATACTGAAATCATACAGAGTATATGCTCCAAGTACAACGCAACAAATTAGAAATCAGTAACAGAAGGAAGTTTGGAAAATTCACAAATACATGGAAATTAAACAACACACCCCTAAAAACCAATAGGTTAAAGAAGAAATCAGAAGAGAAATTAGAAAATACTTTGAGGTGAACAAAAGTGAAGACATAATCTATCAGCACTTACGAGATGCAGAGAAAGCAGTGTTCAGAAGAAAATTTATAGCTGTAAATGCCTACACTAAAAAGATCTCAAATCCAAAACCTAAACTTTCTCCTTAAGAAACTAGAAAAAGAGGAGCAAATGAAACCCAAACAGAAGAAAGGAAATAATAAAGACATAACTGAAATAGAAAATAGAAAAGTAGTAGAGAAAATAAAACCAAAAGTTTGTTCTTTGAAAGGACCAATAAAATTGACAAACGTGGTCCTCACGTGATGAGAGAAAGAGAAATTAAAATGACTAAAATCGGGAATAAAAGTAGGGATATTATTACCAGCCAAACATGGAGAAATAAAAAGGATAACAGGAGAATACTATGAACACTGTATGCCAACAAATTAGATAACCAAGATGAAATGGACAAAGATTCCTAGAAACACATGAGCCACCAAAACGGACTCAAGGAGAAATGAAATATCTAAATAGAATGATAACAAATAAATAGAATCAATCAATAATCAAAAACTTTTATCAAAAGAAAGCCCAGGACCGGTTGACTTTACTGCTGAATTCTACCAAACTTTAAAAAAAGAAATAACACCAGTTTATCTCAAACTGTCCCTAAAACCTAGAACAGGGAACACTTTCAAACTCATTCTACAATGTCTGTATTACCCTGAAACCAAAGCCAAAGACATTACAAGGAAGGAAAACTACAGACCAATATCCTTTATGAACACGACTGTAAAAATCCTCAATAAAATGCTAGCAAACCAAATCCAGCAGCTTGATAAAAGGATTATACACCGTGACCAAGCGTGATTTGTTCCAGGAACACAAGAGTAGTTCAACATATGAAAAATCAATCAGTGTAATACACCATATTAATGGAATGAGGGGAAAAAAATCCCCAGATGATGATCCCAGTAGATTCAGAAAAAATAATTTGACAAAAATCCAGTGCCCTTTCGTGATGAAAATGTTTAACAGGCTAGGAATAGAAGGGAACTTCCTTCAAGGTGATTAAGGGAATCCATGAAAAACCCACAGTTGACATCATAACTAATGGCTAAAGACTGAAACCTTTCCCCCCACAACCAGGCATATGACACGACTGTCTGTTCTTGCCACGTCTATTCGATAGTGTACTGGAAGTTCCAGCCAGGGAATTAGGTAAGAAAAAGATGTAACAAGCATCCAGTATGGAAAGGAATAAACAAAACTATGCCTGTTCACAGATAAGGTGACCTTGGTGACAGTGGATTCGGCAATGGGTTCTTAAACATTCCGCCCAAAGCAAAAGCAACAAAAGAAAAAGTAAATAAATTGGATTTCATTAAAAATGAAAAAAGCTTTCATGGATCAAGGGACATTATTCAGAAAGTGAAAAGATAATCCACAAAATGGGAGAAAATGTCAGCACACCGTGCATCTGCAAGTAGGGAACTATAGTAACCAGAATATATAGAAAACTGTTAAAACTCAACAATACAAAGACACACAACTCGGTTAAAAGATGGGCAAAGAACTTGAATAGACATTTCTCTGAAGAGATGCTAATGGCCAAGAAGCACACAAGAAGATGCTCAGTATCCTAAGTCATTAGGGAAACGGGAACCAAAACCACAATGGGACACCGCTTCGCGCCCACTAGAACAGCTAACGTGACAAAGATGGACAGTGTACAACTAGGAATGTGGAGAAACTGGAACCCTCACATGCTGCTGGAAAGACCATAAAACAGCGCAGACACTTTGAAAAATGGTTATCTTCAAAACATTAAAAATAAAGTTACTATATGACCCAGCAAACCCACTCCTAGGTATATATCGAAGAGAACTGGCAACATATGTTCACACAAAACCTTGCACTTAAACGTTCATAGCAGCAGTAATCATAGCAGCCAAAGAAGTCGAAACAGCTCAAAGGTCTATCAGCTGAGGAATAGATAAATAAAATGTGACATATTTGTACAATGGAATAGTACTTGGCCATAAAAAGGAATGAAGAATTGGTAAATGCTACAACATGAATAAACTTTGAAAACCTCAGACTAGGTAAAAGAAGCTAGTCTCAGAAGGCCACATATGTAATTCTATTTACATACAATGTCCGGATAGGCACATTCATAGGCAGAAAGTAGGTGAATGATCACCAGTGGGTGGAGCAGTGGTGGCAATGGGAAGGGGCTGCTGAAGGGCTTCCCTTTGCACAATGAATGTGCCCAGGAATTAGATTGTGGTGATGACTGCCCAGCTTCATGACTACATTAAAATCATTTGATTATAGACTTTGACAGAGTGAATTTTATGGCATGTGAATTATATTTCATGAAAAAAGGAAAAGTGCAAATGGATGAAATCTTCCAAAAGAAGCTGGTCTTTAATTATATTAGTGTAATTATATATTAATTAAGTATTTCACTATCAATATTAACATCTGATAAAACAAGCTTTGGGCAAGAGATTAATATAGATGAGTAATTTTATTATGATAAAATCTTCCTTTTACCAGGAGGTGGATCTGAAGCCACCATGTGCTCTGAATCTCAGCGCGCACCGCTGTAAAGGAGTTGGTAGCCCATTTCCACCTCCCCCAAATCTGTCAGTCAGATTTGTCAGTCATAAAAGGGGCAGGGTGGCCAGGTTGAGGTCCTCAAACAAGAGAATGATGGGCAGCGAGGAACTGTCCCAGTCTCTGTCATAGCGAGAGACACAAGGGCCTAAGGAGATGGAGCCCCGTAGGCTGGGGGCGTGGTTGGGGGTGCTACAAAATGCACGTGATCCAACAAAGCTAAGTGGACTGACGAATGGCTACAATGCACAGCCCATTAATGCCTCTGGAATGCATCCTTACTGCCACTACCAGGAAGATCGGGGGCAGGGGAACTCATAGGATTCAACTTCAGAAACAAGAGGAAAGAGCAGGGTACCAAGCGACTGATTTCCTCAAATGGATCCAGGAGGACAGTAACCAGATGGCAAGGTTCTGAGCACTTCCCTTACCCCTTCTTTTTTAAACATGCTGTCTCCATATTTTTTCCTAATAATTCTTCAAGGAGTTATTGTTGATTGAGTGCTAGATACTATACCCGGCACTTGTATAGATTCTTTATTTAACCCTCTAGCTACCCTACGGAATAAGAGGATCAGTGTCATTTTTGTAGATGATGACATGGGGGCCCTGAGGCATCAACGGGCTCCTCTCAAACTACACAACTCGCTGCGTGGCAAAGCCAGGACTCGGATCCAGGTCAGCTCGCCTCGCGAGTCCGTGGTGCTCCTGCTCCAGGTCTTCGAAGGAAGGACTGTGCTGTCTTTGCAGAAAAGGGAGGAAGGGGGACAATGGGAGGCAGTGTTCTGCCAGGTGGCCAATTCTAGAAGAAGAGAACCCCGGAGGCTGAAGAGGCTGGTGGCAGCACCAGCAAGGGAATAGACCTCCTGCCAGGAAGAGAGAGAATGTGGAAGTGGTATGGCAACTAAGCCAACAGGTACCCAAGAAAGGCTCTGACATCCAAGGAGGAGCCAGAGCGACCATCACTGTGAAGGCACACACACACACGACAGTTCTCTGACATGAACCATCCGTCAGCCTGCACAGGTGAACATTTGCAGCAGATGACATCTACTTACAGAGACACTGGGGGCGGGGACGGTCCCACGTGCCATCGCCCTGGCAGCTGAGCACTGGGGTGCCCAGGAGGTAGAAGCCGTGGTTGCACTGGTATGACACCGTGGTGCCATAGCTGAACCTGTGTGGGCCGCTGGCATGGACTTGACGAACGCTGTTTTCTTGGTGCCCGGGGTCTGTACAGTTGATGACTGCAATGGAATGGGACAATTAGACACACACGAATGGCATACATATTCATATCCTTTCAAATGAGAACTCAGAAACCCAAGCAGGCACGGAATCCCAGTACAGCATCATTTCCAGACCAGAACAGGCAACACGAAGCAGATACTGCCTGGGAGGGTGAGCTGGTGCCGAGGCTGGTACTTCTCCCCGCCCCTTCGTCCTCTGGTTAAGGGATTCATTCTTGCATGTCCAGCGAGATATCACCCCCTTTGAGGGGCCTTCCCACCTCCTCTCCCACTGGTTATCTCTCCCTCCTCAGTGCTCCCTTGTACAAATGTCTACTGCAGACTGTGTCAGCCTAGATTGGGGTGTGTTTGCACGCCGAGTCCCTCAAGGACATGGTTGCCGGCATCTGTGTGCCCCATCCCAGCACAGTGTGTCTCCTGCAGCAGAGCTCAGTTGTAAAATCCATGCCTCGGAGCTGACTTGAACAGGGGCTGGGCTCTTTTGGAAATGCTTTTAATCAATTTTATGAGTATTCTAGGGAGAGATTAATGTCCTGGGGGCTACATTTGACTTTTAAATGTTAAAGTGTTTCCAAAGCAGCTTAACTCAAAATCAGAGTGCAGTTTTAGAATAATGACGGCATCATTCATAACTCATGAATGTTTTGCTTTCAAAACACTTTCACATTCATTATCTTGCCTGAACCTCAGGCACCAGGGCAGGTATTTTAAAGCGTTGACAAGCTTTTAAAGTATAAGGTATTTTTACTTTGGTGTGCCTCTTTGAGGCTCCGAGAGGCTGGCACCACAGAACAAGTGAGAGGCATTTATTCATTCACAATATTGATTGTGGCACACTGTCCAGGCCTTGTGCTGGACAGTGAGGAGACCACAGAATTTAAAATCTAGAGTTTCTCTACTGAGGCACTGTGGGTATTTGGGCTGATAATGCTTTGTTGTGGGGGGCGGTCCTGTTCATTATCGCTGTTTAACAGGATCCCTGGCCTCCATGCACCAGACGCCAACAGAAATCCTCCAGTGTGACAACCCAAAATGTTTCCAGACATCTGTCCCCTGCTGGGGCAGGGGGATGGGTCCAATCATCCCCTGTTGAGAACTGCTGATCTAGAGAGAAAGCAATTACCCTGTTTTATACGTGCTCTGATAGGGGCAGTAGAGAATGTTCTGGAAGCACAGGGCAGAGCATCAGAGCAGGGGGTGGACTAGGAAAGCCCAGTGCGGAGGGTGGAGTAGGAAAGGCTTCCCAGGAGAAGTGACATTTCAATGGGCTCTTGGTGACAAAGAGTGAGTGGTGAGGGGAGTCAGAGGAAAAAGGTCTCATTTGAGGAAGCTGTCTGGGGGTGCCCTGTGGGTGTGTGGGCGCAGGGCATGCACAGGAAATGGAAGAGGCTCTGCCGTGTGGCTGGAACCCAGTGCAGAGTGAGGCAGGGAGCAGATGAGGCGAAGGAGAAGGAGGCTGGACCGGAGGCTGGGCTGGGTCCCCTGGGTCCTGTAAACTGGTAGAGGGGCGTGTTCCCTCCCAAGGGCAGGGGGAAGTCTGGGAAGGTGGTTGGCATGGGGAATGACTTGATCAGGTTTGCATTTTAAACCAGTCACTCTGTCAGGGTGGAGGATGGACTACCGGGGAGCAGGACTGGAGGCCATGGTTTCTAAGGACGTCACCTCTGCCCTCTGGTTCCCAGGCCAGTGGCTGTGGGCAGGAGGGGGCATCGCCGAAGGTATAGGAGAATTTGCCTCTTGTGCTGGGAGGTGAAGCACAGTTCTTGGGGAGAAGGGAACATGGGATAACACCCCAAACTGGCAGTTCTCAACTTTTCCTGCCCGCGTGGATGACCGGAAGGCAGGCACAAAATAAGGTCTTGGCATTTTTCCCCGTGTTCTGCGGACCCTTCTCTCACTCAAATTGGCATCTTGAAACCTTAAGAGAGGGATATCATTTTAGAATTAGTTGGGAATGTAATAATTTATTTTTTAAAACTCATTTGAAGGTTTTGGTCCTTTAATATCAGTCATAAATGAGCTGCAACATATCGCACAGCCGATCACCAAGCACCCGCAAATGCTGCCAGGAGGGGCCACTGTCCCAGGGGGTGGTGGCCCTCAATGCCATGAGGGATTGATCAGTCCCTGGGTCAGGGCTGGGCTGTGTCGTGTTCAGCTCACTCTGACTCTCCACATAAGTGTCGTGGAGCTGGGTCCACCATTCTTGGTAAGAGGCAGACAGATCCATCTGCCCTTCACTGCTGTGAACAGGCCTCCAAAAGTTTTAGAAGCTATTTCCCAAAGAGTCCAGATGGGGCTGGAGTGTCCTCCATATAGAATCTGCCTCTTGAGTCCTTGGTTTCTTCTCTTCCCTCTGTCCGTTCAACCCAACCCACAGACTATTTGCTTTTTATTTTTCATTTGAACACTGTTTCTTTTACTCTTTCATCAAGAATGGGGCTCTCTCTATATGATGAACTACTGGCTTATGAAATGTAAACAAAAATAATATTTTTGACTTCTATTTTGACATATGAAACTTTGTTTGCTTTTTTGATGTAACCAATGATGAAATTTTACATGGCTGTGTCTAGGAGTTGAGAAAGCCCCCATTTATGGCCCTTCTCTGTCCCAAGCCTTGCCTGTCTGAGTCAAAATAATGCCAGGACTGAACCCATGGCTTCTGCTCGTGTATTACTGGACCACAGATGGCTGGCGTACTGGGGGTGGAGTGGGAAAAGAAAGGTGACTCACTTCTGCAGGTGGGCAGCATGTCGCTCCACTGTCCACTGGCCAGGCACTGGGATCTGGTGGCGCCCTCAGACACATATCCAGGGTTACAAACGAACTTGACCA
Source organism: Mormoops blainvillei (assembly GCA_004026545.1). Taxonomy (NCBI): domain Eukaryota; kingdom Metazoa; phylum Chordata; class Mammalia; order Chiroptera; family Mormoopidae; genus Mormoops; species Mormoops blainvillei. Next base: position 103,160 of record PVJD01003336.1, read on the forward strand.
CATCGTTGAGGTTAAACTGGTTGCCCTGAGTGAGGCCATTGATTGGATTGCCTGGGTGTCCACAGGTAATGGCTGTAACCGAAACAGGAGCTAGGTGAGCCCTCCTGCTACTCTACACCCCCAAATGTTCATCTTCCTCTCACCTGGTATGTCTCATGCCCATCGGTGAAGTTCAGCTACAAGTCTAACTTTAGTCTCTTCTGCTGCAAAACCTTTATTTCCTGAAATCCTCATGGGGACATTGCTTCTTCCTTGAAGGCATGTCCATAGCTTGGACAATTTAGGCCTGGACTGTAGTTCTCTGTCATCCAGAGACACAGTCCTGCCTCATTTCCTGCCTCTGGTCCCTGTGGCTCCTCCTCCCCACTCTTCATTGCTAGATACACTGGTAACTACCCTCAGCTGATCGAGAGCCATCCTAGTTTCTGAGCCAAGCTTGACAGAGCCAGAGTCAAGGCTAACCAAGCCCAGACGGAGGGGCTGGTCACCCTGCCAGACCAGTGGCCAAGGCCAAGCCCTGGGAACCAGAGTTGTGAGGAGAGCACAACCCCTTCTTCCAGGTGAACAGGGTTCAACTGGCATAATTCCTGGCCTTTGTCTGTGCTCTCTTACCTATTCCGCACCAGGCAACATCGAGTGGCCCATCTACGCAACCTGGCTCAGCTCTACCTCTTCCTCTAGGGACCCAGCTGCCCAGAGGGCAGTGCTCTCCCCAACAATGAAGGGGCACCTACCCACCCTCCCGCGCCAGGGTGGTGCTGCCTCTGATCGTGTGTGAATCCACCCTACCCTGGGGTTTATTTAGCAGGCTCCACTGGTTCGTGCATTAAGCTGTGGTCTCCAACGTATCCTTCATTGGTAACAAAGGTGATATTTTGACATCCACCAATGGCTCTGTTTTACTTTATAATTTGTTCATCTATAGGTGGGGAAGAGGAAGAGGACCTGGTGCTCACAGGCCTGGTCCCAGAGCACTCAGGCTGGGCCCCCTGTCCCACACACCTCCACCGCCATCATCGTCATTGTCGTCACAACAACAACAATAACAGCAGCATCTGCTCGATATCTGCATCAGGTATTGTCCTAATTACTTTATTTTAGATTTTACTGTTCTGGCCATTTTATATGTATTAGTTGATTTAATCCTCATAATACTCTTTGCCGTATCTGCATTTTAGAGATGAGAAAACCGAGACCCTATGAGATAAATTAGCTCATCTAAAGTCACACAGCCATATGACATAGAGTAATAGATCTGGGACGTGAACCCAGGCAATCTAGGCCCAGGGTCTGCCTGTCTAAATATTTTACTACACAGCCTTTCAGTATGGACCAAGCCTAACACATCTCTAGGTCAGGCAGACAACCTCCATTTCATTCCAGACTCCATCATTCCCTGTTCTTTACAACCCAATCTATTCACACACATTCTGTGCCCAGTTCCTGAAGGCATATGAATTTTTGTTTCCTGGAGGAGACCAAACATATTTTCTTTATACACATCTGGAAGACAAACTGAATTAGAGATGGGCCTTGCTTTCAGTAAACTTAATACTTTATTTTTTAGTTTTTTAATTTGTCAAGTTATTTTTTATTATTTTTTAAATTTAATCTTTATTGTACTTTTTTCCATTACCATTTAGTCCCCTTATACCTGCCCCCGCCCAGCAATCACCACACTGTTGGCCATGTCCATGAAGCTATTAAGGCCTATTTTCATGGACTGCTTATTGAGTAAGTTTCATGATTTTATTGTTCCATCTCATATACAAAAGCCACATGAAGAAAAAGAATTAAAAACAAAAACTGGCCTTGCAAAAATTAAGAACAAAACCCTGCACTTTACACAAAAGCTTACTTTAGGGAGTGTTAAAAAGTGAAGAATTTTCCAAATTACTTCCAGGCAGCTGAGAATAAGATGGTCACCTAAATTAAAAAAATGCAGTTTAACAAGAAGAACAAATAAAACTGTAGAAAGCCTGGGCCTGAAGCATAACTAGAAGACAAAGAATGCTATAAACTTTAAATTGTGTCTAAGGAGAAAAATAAACACTAAACCCAGGCAGAACTATTTCTCATGCTTCTGATGCAAGCCTTAATGGAGAGCAAGACTGCATGGAAAGGGAAGAGAGACGCAGGGGAAGGCCAAATATTGATCTAAAATCACTGCCAGAAAGGGAATGCTCATCTTAAATGTGCTTATTGGGGAAGGATTCTGGTATGTCAGGATGCAACAACTGTAGGAAAGGAACCTAAAAGGGTGTGTGATTCTCCTCATTGCTTCTAGAAAAAAGGAAAGGTAAATAAATAAAGGAAATGAGAGAAGGAGGGAGAAGGGTGAGAGATAGAGATAGAGAAGAGATATCTTCTGGAGATTGGGTAACACAGGGAAAAAGAAGCAAAAGGGAGAGAATTTAGGGTCCTGCAATGATGAATGAGAAATAAACAAAATGGAGGACATGCAACTTTCCCTTACCACACACAAGAAGGTCTTCTATTAGAAAACAAAACATGTATCTGTTCAGCTTATCCAACATCACTTGTTGAAGATCCTGTCATTACTCCCAGTGTATATTTTTACCTTCTTTGTTATAGATTAATTGACCATATAAACAAGGTTTTATTTCTGGGCTCTCTATTCTGTTCCATTGATCTATGTGTCTGTTTCTGTGCCAGTACCATACTGTTTTGATTATTATAGCTTTGTAGTTTAGTTTGAGATGAGGGAGCATGATATCTCCAACTTTGTTCTTCTTTCTCAAGATTGTTTTGGCTAATTAGGGTCTTTGTGGTTCTATATACATTTTAGGAGTATTTGTTCTAGTTTCTAGAAGAATGACATTGGTGCTTTGATAGGAGCTGCACTGATATATGGATGTAACCTAGGTGTCCGTTGATAGATGAATGGATAAAGATGTGAGATACACACACACACACACACACACACACACACACACACATACATGCCATAGAATATTATGTAGCAATAGAAAAGAATGAAATCTTGCCATTTGCAATAACATGGATGGATCTAGAGGGCATTATGCTAAATGAAATAAGTCAGGCAGAGAAGGACAAGTACCATATGGTTTAACTTGCATATGAAATCTAAACAAAAAGAAACAAACAAAAACAAGCCAAAACAAACAACAACAAAAAAAGCACAGGCAAAACAAAACAAAAACAGACTCATAGAAACAGAAACCAAAGGGGTGGTTACCAGAAGGAAGAAGGGTATGGGTGGAACGGCTCAAAAATATTGTGACAAGTTTACATGGTGACAGGTAATTACTAGAATTAGTGGGGTGATCACATTGTAAAGTATAAAAATGTTGAGTCACTATATTGTACATCTGAAACTAATATAACCAATAAAAGACTGTATACCAACAACACAAATGAAAAATGAATTTAAAACAAAAACAAAGCAATCATATTTTCCTATATTGGCAGAAGGGGGTACTCTTGTAAACCACCCTCACGCCACAAAATGAACAGAAAACGTCGGCCTAAATCAGTACAAAGCTGTGATAAAGAGAAAATAGAAAGGAATCAAAACATCCCAGCTGATGAAAATCTCCTCATCGAAAACAAAACACATGAAACATTAAGAAAACTGTGAGAACACTCTAAACTGAAATAAATATTAACACACAAGTATTTGGAGATATGAAAAGCCATCTCGAGAATCAGGAAGTAATAAAACTAAATAGATTTTTTTATTAGGAAATAAAAAACTAAAACAAGACATGGACAAGACATGGGAGAAAATTAAAAGATAATTGATGACATGCAGGAAAGAATTAAAGAGAAAGACAAAATTCTATCAAAAATAAAGACTAAATTATAAGAGGGAGAATATTACCAAATGGTATTTTACCAAGAGTATTGAGGAAAGTCAGGCAAATACCAAGGGAATTAAATAAGATTAAAAAAAAGAAGTAAAATTAATCAGAGACAAAGAGGCTGAAATAGAAAACAGGCAAAAAAGATTCAATAGACATGTAATTACAGTTGATTTAGAAGGAAAACAAAGCAGTGGGCTTGAGTTAGTGTTTAAAACTATAACTCAAGAACACGTTTCACAAATAAGACTTGAATGTACATATTTGAAGGTTGACAATATACCTGGAGAAACTGTCTTTGAACAGTACACTAGGGCATATCCAAGTAAAATATCAGACTTCAAGGATAAAGAAAAAACAATCATCAGGGCCCCAAGAAAAGCCACCAAGTAAATTATAAGAGCAATAGAAATAAATGAATATTTGAATTCTTCAGAGTAACGTGCAAAGCGAAATAATGACGAGAGAGCATTGTTAAGAAAGACATAGAAAGAAACAGTGACCAAGGATTTTATATACAATCCAGCTATCCTTCAAGTTTTAAGGTCAGATAAACAATTTTAAACATGCAAGACCTTGCGGAACACTACGCAAAGGAGGCATTGTTGAAGGATGTGTTATGCTCAAGACTGAGCTGGACCCAACGTGGAGGTAAATGGGAAAACTTCAGCAGTGCTGGTGAACTTTCAATATATTTCATGGTAGGTCTAGGAGTAAAATAACGGTAGGGAAAAGGGTAGAATGATATTATATAAACACTATGATAAAAACTTTATGTTCTGACCAAGGAGAAATAATGCAACTACAAGTGGAAGGAGAAAAGGGCGAGGAAAGGAAAGCAGAGCAGGCTCATCGATTATTGCACAGTCAGTAGGGGAAGCCCAAGGACACTATTAAAAATTGGTAACCTAGATAACAAGTGGTTAAATAAGAAAATGGGGGCGGGCTAATGGCATTAAAATCGGGTAAGAAGAAAATGTTGTTTATGATGTTAAGGATGAAAGTAAGGGTTGTAAGCCTAACATCAGGCACAGTGAAATTCCAGTCAAAAATATCAAAAGTGACGGGGAAGACATTTTTAATGTCTAAAACCACACTCTGCAATGTAGATGTAATAGTTATGAATGTCTACACACCAAATAACATAGCAACTACCTTTATGTAGCAGAAACTGCGTGAAATGCAAGGGAAAATAAATAGAAGCACATTAATAATAGAAAACTTTATAAACACACCTCTCAGAACAAAATAGGTCAAGTGGACAAAAAATAAATAAGTGCGCACAAGGCATAAGCAGCATAATCAATAAGGCACATTTTACGACCACATACAGAACTTTACACTCTAATACCCTTTCTTTTCAAATGCACATGGAACGCTCATCACAACTGATAAAATACTAAGCCTCAAAGAGAGCATCAATAAAGCCCATGAAGTAGTAGGTATACTGCAATAAAATTAGAAATAAATAACAAAATAAAAATTAAAAAGGTGCTTCACCTGGAATTGAAAAAAACACTCTTCTAATTAAAAACTTCTGGGTGAAAAGGGAAATTAATACCAAAACTGCAGAATTTCTGCTGAATAATAAAACGTGAATTACTGTGGTCTCTGTGACACAGTTAGTGATCAGGAGAAATTTCATAGTCCTAAACACTTATAACCTGACAGTCAATAAGACTGAAAGAACGAAAATTAAGTGAACTGAGATACCAACTCCACAGACAGAAAATGAACAAAGAAGTTAACCAAAAGAAATCACAAGGAAAGAAATAATAAAGGTGAAAACAATAATTAATGATATGAAGAAAAATAAAAACAATAGATGCAATACCGCATCTTTGAAAAAAGTATGCAAAAACCTCTAGCTAACCTAATCAAGAGAACAAGGGAGCTGGTCCGTGTTGAATCTGAGCCCATGACTAGGAGAGTGGATAACATACTTACGCACACAGAAAGGGGTCTTGCCCGACCAGTGATGATCCTGCTGGCAGATGCGCACAGACATGCCGATCAGGCGGAAGCCGGCGTTGCACTGATACACCACGCTGCCCCGGTAATTGTAGTTCTCCCCATTGATGTGTCCATTGACAATGGGCTCAGGAGTCCCGCAGTGTCCAGCTTGGATGGGGGATGGGAAAAGCGTGTAAGTCAAAGAGGAGCTTGCAGAAAATGAAGTGCGGCTTGGTCAGGGTAGGAGGAGACAGGGATGGTGGTGCAAGCGACCAAGTGCCCACCCACCCATTGCTCTCCCACCTCCCCTGGAATGCAGCCATTCGGGAGTGGCTTCAGGGATCCGAGACACGATGGCCATGGTGTTGAAGGCTTGGCAACCCCAGATCCCAAGGCTGCGTCCCGTATGGCCATCTATCTCTGAGTTTCAGTTTCTGTGTCTACGTACAGGTGAGATATGATCGCTGTTACCTCCCTGCACCCCTGACCCTCACCCCATTTTTTCTCATCAACCAGCATTTACTGAGCATTTACTGGAGGGCACTCCAATGTACAGTAAGGCAGTTGAAGCCTAGTTGTGTTAAAAATAACCATGTAAAAAGAGGTGGCCTGGCTAAATTCATCCTTCCTTCTCCTTGAGAGGCGAGGCACACGGACAACGGAAGCGCAGGTCAGTTATTTTTATTAAATGGCATTTGGGTAGGGCGTATTCCTAGCACTTCCCGCAGAATCCTTTGGCACTGCGTGACCTCAACAGGGGCCTGGGACAGTGGGAGGGCAGCGCTATGGACTGTGGAATGGACCATCCAATCTATGCTCTTAGGTTTGTGCAGTTGGGACCCTCCTTTGCACTTGGGGGGTCCAAGAAAGGAGTGAGAGGAGAGAGAACCTTAGTGTCTCAGGTTTAGGCAGGGGATGGACTAACCATGGGGGAAATAATAACTTCACTCTTTGTAAGCCACGTTTTCTTTTAATGAGTTTACTATAGCTTATCTTATATGTATGTGTGTGTGTGTGTATGTATAAACTGTATAGAATAAACAAGTGACAAAAATATATTTCTATATTATATAGTATATGTAAAATACATATGCATGTAAAACTCACTAATATAATAATATAAAAGGTATTTTAGGTGTGTCACAGGAAGGTGTGTCCGGGCCTTGTCCTGAATAAAGGTGGAGACTGGGGCTTCACCCATCTTTCAAGAGCCAATAAGAAGGGGCCGTCTTTTTGATCAGAATGAGAACCCCTCAAAGATTTGTCTCATCAGACTTTAGGCGGTTCTCATTCTTTTGGGTGCCCCAAGAGAAGCTAGTTTAGGGTTTTAGTCATTGTAGATGCCCTATAGCTGGTGTTTGAATTAAGAATTTTATGAAAGTAGGTAAAATGAGACTGTCCTAAGATTGGGCTCCAGCTTTGGAAAGATCTAACCTGTCCCGAGGAGCGGAAGATGGGCAGGATGGGCCTGCGGGAGTCACTTACCAAGGCAGCGGACTTCAGAGCCACTCCAGAGCCCGTTGGCCATGCACTCCCTCACCCGGGAGCCCACCAGCGTGTACCCGGAATTGCAGGAGAAGATGGCCGTTGCCCCGTAGATGGACAATGTTCCAATGCGGTGTCCATTGGGTGGGGTGGGGAGTTCTCCACAGGAGATGACTACAAAGATAACAAAATGCTCAGTAAGGCATGTGCTGCTTCTGACTAGCGAGGCTATGACAAAAGTAGGAATGGTCTAGCCTTAGTCTACTGGGACTCAGGACCAGAGCGGGGGTTGTGACGGCGACTTGTGTGATGTCACACCGGAGCAGTGATTCTCAACTGGAGGTGCTGCTAGAAGCACCTGAGGAGCTTTAAAAATGTCCAGGCTGCACTCTGGGCCCATGGCTCACAATCTCTGGCCCAGGCACGTGCATTTAAAAAAACTCAGGTGGTGCAGAGGTGTGCCCCGGTTAGGAACAACCAGACTGCAGAAATGGTAATTCAGTGGTACCCTTCCTGGTGCTTGGGGCAGACACTGCAGATCAATTTCCTTATAATTTCTGCTGAGCACAGCAGCGGCCTGCCGGCCTCAGCAGAGCACTGCAGATGGCCACTGGCTAACATAAGAGGTGAGGCCCAGTAGCCCAGGCTGCACTGGAAGGTGAGCCGCTTCACTGTAACAAGCGCGTTACTCCTACTCTACCACTGACACCCTTCTGTTCCTCTGTGGAGCCTGCACTTGGATGACAAGACAGCAGTGTCTTGGATCACAGGTGTTGGGGAGCCACCCCTCCTGTCAATCCCAAGCTTCCCATGACTCACTGACAAGCTATCTTCTGCTGTCCCTTTACACTTACTTCCTCTATCACATTCTTATTGATTAGGTGAATATTATGAGTATTTCCTATTGTAGTGGGGGCCGTGGTGAGCCACTCAGACCCCCATTTAGGATCAAAGCATTTGTTTCCCCAGTGGCTGGTGAGGAACCCTCGGCGGCTAGCCCTCTTCGGTCGGCCTTGGTTGAAGAGCCCTCGCGTCTAAAGATGTGCCCTCCTGCAAGGGCAGCTGGCACCCAATGTTTGGTCAGTGTGGAAGTCTAAAGGTCCCATGTGGGGTTGGCTGAGGCCTTCACTGATGCTGCATCAGAGCCCAGCTTCTCCATCTTCCCAGTCCTGTGTCCTTCCCTCCCTTGCCTCCCACAGGTAGTAATCCCAGGAGCACTTCCTAATAAACCTCTGTCTTAGAGTGGCTTCCCAGGGACCCTGAATTTTGAAACTCTCTTGAAGAACCAAGAAAAAACAATGTGAAATGAAGGAGAGGCAGACACACTTCGGTGGCCTGGCCCTCATGCTATGACCGTTCCTCCTGGACCTACTGCCATGACTGGTCTTATTACACCTTACTATCACTGTGTCCTTCTGTGTCTGCCTCCCCGGCAGGTGACACGCTCCTTGTGGGTAGGAGCCGCAAACTTTTCTCTTCATTCCTCTACAATACCTGGCATGAATGTTGAATAAATGAATTAGTGGATGCTCACCTGGACAAAGGCAGCTTTTTAATAAGACGTCAAGATGCTAAGAAGTACTTCCTTAAAGAAGTAAGCATCTTCCCAGCTCCTGATTCTAGGTGTGTGTTAAAAAAAGAGGCACACTGTAATCCCAGGCAATACCCCTCCTCTCCCCCTCCCCATGTATGAGACAGTTCAGGTAGCAGGCACTGAGCCAAACGTGCCCACCCTCCCCTCCCGGGCTTACTTTGGCAGGTGGGTATAGAGTTCCCGAGGCTCCATTTGCCATTGGCCTGACAGCGGATGACCCTCTGGCCGGTATAGTAGTAGCCAGCGTCACAGAGGAGCATCAGCTGGGCCTGGAACTGGTACTGCGTCTCAAAGATGAGCCTCCATCGGCCATGCTCCACACTGATGCTGCTGATGTCGGGACAGGTCACAGCTGGGTAGACAAGGAGCGGCGAGGAGGACGGATTAATTAATTAATTATGGAAGAGACTGGCAAGAGCCCAGAGCTGGGGACTGGCAGGCGGTAATGATGAGTCTGAGAGTCCTCAGTCCCCAAGCAGGTTTGGTAATGAGTGAAGTGGTCTGGGTGGGGAATGTGGCCAACTAGGATGGGCAGATCTGCACCCTGACCATGTAAAGGGAGGTGCCACGCAGTCTGTGTGGATTGTTGGATGTGAGGTTGCAAGTTCTGTTTGGTCAGATCTCCATTTTATTTCTTTCTGTCCTTTTCAGGGGATAAAAAATATGTTTAACCTTAATGTAATAGGAAATATCATCATCATCATTGACCACCTGGATTCAAGTAGCCAGGTCATTTTCAAGAAAAGCTAGAAATAGAGATTTTTAAGTAAAATTTCCTGATTTTAAAATGTTGGAAGACAATCATGAATTTTTGTAAATTATACTGTAGGTCAAAAGGAAAACACAAAACCCTGTATCTTTGGATTGGATGCGGTCCATTAGGTTGCCAGTTTGTGACTTTGACCTTAAAGCTGAACTGTACCTCTGTCATTTTGGAGTGTTGTGATCAAAGGACATTCATGCAAATGTCCTGAGAGTTTCTCCATCTAAAAAGGAGTGGAGCAGGTCATTCCCAAGCTCTGGGATGCTTTATGGCAACAACTCAGGGTACAGTGGTTATCGATGATTGAAGAGCAGCTTCAAATGGGAACCTGAGTGGTAGGTGATACTGCTCCCCTGTTCTCTCTGAGCCCTCAGCCTCCATGAACCTGCTCTCCCCTCACTGAGAGTTTAGCTCACTGCCTACAGGAATCTTCCCAGCTGCTCGCCCAGCCCCTCCTGACCCGCCCCGCTGCCCAGGGACTCACGGACACACTGGGGAGGAGCGTTGTAGTTGCTCCACAGGCCTGTCTTCAGACACTCTGCTGTGGCTTCGGCGCCTGCCTGCAGGTGGTAGCCTTCACTGCAGCTGTACACAGCTTTGGTGCCCACCGTGTACTCTTTGCCAAACACCATTCCATTCTTAGGAGCCTCGGGAAGCCCACAGGAAAGAGCTGGCGGAGGGAGGAAAGTCATGAGCATGTCTTCTTCCAGATAGTATTCTGAGAATATGTTTTTTTATCTTTCCTCTACCTCGATATCCTAATAAAATGATAGAATACTAATAAAGGGAAAAATCTTCTTCACAACAACAACAACAACAACAACAAAAATATGAGGATCACCAGCAGAAGAGAGTTCGAAAAAATCTTTGGGGGACGAAATGTAGGCAGATGGGTTAAATGGTGCCAAGAAGCCACAGACCAGAATAAATACATGGGGGTGGGGGGGGTGGTTACGGGGTGAGACTAGTTTTCTGTCCCTCCCCACAGTGTGGAGGCATTCGGGCATGTGTTCTTCAAACTACATAGAGAGGGTCTTCTTTCCCATTTGAGGGAAAAACAAAAACAGGAAACCAAAAACACAGAAACTCCCTTGAGAGAATTAAGGCTACTGAGAGCTGGCGTCCCTGAGTAAAGCTCTTTCAATTCCAGGACTTACGGGCTCTCACAGCCTAGAGGCCGCCCCTCTGCCTGCTCGGCTCTGCAGTGCAGGCAGCTCCTCTCTTTATTCGCAGGGGAGACCCAGTGGGCAAAGACTTTGTCTGTAATAACAACGGAGGTAGCTCACATCTGCTGCCTGAAAAACACCAACCTAGCTTTTACTTCAAAATGTGATCAAGGATCATGATACATATTAAGAAAAATAGCAACATGAAAGACATAAAGGTAAGATTAAAAACAGGAAATAATGTCTCCTGTAGGAGGCAGCGCCAACTCATTAAATTGAAGATATATAATAATCCTTAAGCTTCTGATGAGTAAGTAGTATCTTGAGAAAATCAAGGTAACATATATGCATGAGAACAAATAAAAAATAAAAACAAAGAGAGAACAAGAACTCTTTTAATTTAAAAATATGATTGGCAAAATAAGCATTCAACGGAACGGTTGGAGATTAAAATGAAAGGGAATTTCCAAAATAGAAATTTGGATAGAGACCAAAAGGACAAAGACTGAAAATGGTTCCAAAGGACTGAAAGTGCAGAGGATCAGTCCTGGAGGTCCCCTAATCTAACCCTGATCTAATGGGTCAGGGTTCCAGAAAGAGACAACAGAGCGAGCAGAGGGGACGGAATTATCACAGATGAAAATTTCCCAGAGCCAGTGAGAGACACAATCTCCAGAATGAAAGGAACCATTCTAAGATTCACCATCATGGAATTTCAGAAGGCCAAAGACACACAGAAAGTCCTATAACTTCCCAGAGAGAGGGCGGGCAAAAGCGACACCCCTGTGGAGGAGTGGGAATCAGCCTGGTATCAGACTTCCCGTCAGCAGCAACGGGTACTCAAAGAGAGCAGAACAATGCCCTTGCATTTCTGAAGGAAATGATTTATATCCTAGAATTTTACCCTACTCAATCTGCCCAGCAAGTGCGAGGGCAAAAATTATTACTTTCAGGCATTTAAAAATTCATACAATTCCTCTCTTATGAACCCTTTCCAAGGAATTTGCTTAAGGTTATATACTCCATCAAAAAGAGCATCAAAACCAAGAAAGGCTCGACATGAGATATAACAAGGACAGAACTAACTCAGGAATATGAAGAAAAGAAATCTGACAGTGACAGCTCCAGAGACAGAGGTGTGCAGCAACCTGGCCGGGGTCATGATTTGATAAGGAGCCGGGTCAGCACTATGTTTATTGGAGGAAAGAAATCAAGGCTTACACACCAGGCCTGCCCTTTGATACGGCTCAGGAGCTCTTACAGATGTGACTGCTGACCAGAGGGCCCACTACTGTCCCTCATCCACCCCCTCTGTAAACTAGCCTAGAGCTCAGGCCTCCCTTCCTCAGAGTCAGGAGGTGCTCAGGCTAACAGTGATGCCTGATGTTACTAGAATCTCCAGAACCAAGAAGAGAAGTGGGGCCAACTCCGGTTCCCAGAAAGCACTCCGTGATGGCAATGGTACGGAGAAGGATGGGCTGTCCAGAGGGAGCAGGGTTAAGATGCCAAGACGGAAGAAGGGTTCTAAGACTAGGAGCGGGACCAAAAGAGGAGGATCAGAAACGGAAGGAGCGGGGAAGTAAGGGAGCATTATTTATTTATTTAGAAAAGATTTTATTTGTTTATTTTTCAGAGAGAGGGGAAAGGAGGGCAAATGAGAGGGAGAGAAACATCGATGTGAGAGAAATGTCGATTGGTTGCCTCTAATATGTGCCCCAACCTGGGACCGAACCCATAGTCCAGGCACATGCCCTGACTGGGAATTGAACCAGCTACCTTTTGCTTTGTTGCACGACACCCAACCAACTGAGCCACACCGGTCAGGATAGGGAGCATTTAAAAAAAAAAGAAAAACAAGACAAAATTCATGCAGGCTCCAAACACTGAGTCTGTCTAATCCTACATGCTAGATTGGGTCTTTTAGACGCCACGAAGACCTGAATCTTGGTAACAGCTGCCTTTTTTCATGCCAGTATTGTAAACTGGGTCATCTCTTCTTGAACTCTACCTCTCACCTGTCCTGTCTGCCCACCTCTGGCGTCGCCCTTGATGTGGCTTGGCCCCTGTGGATAAGGTGAGCCTGGGCAATGGGGCTTTGTTCCTCAGCGATACAATCTGGGAGCACTGGAACATGGGCTCTTTTGATGCCTTAACCACAAGCCTTTGAGCTCCTTCAGTGGTACCAGGTTAGCGAACTTGTCATATCTGATGACCGAACTGCCTTGTTTCCTCGAACCCTTCGGGGAAAATGCTTAGCTCGCCCCTGACGTTTTGCATGGGGAGTCAATCAGGCAGCGGGTGAAGAGGTGGGCGGCGGCCCCTTCTCATGGCCCCTGGCCTGGCCCTTCTCTTGCGGATAACTAAGAAGAAAAAGGATAGCTTTCTAGCCTAAGAGACTAAAAGCTTGTCTCCGGATCTCATGTCAAAACACAGTCCCCCCAAACCCAGGTAAGAGGGACACTTCCTGTGGCTCGGAAAGGCGGGGAGAGAATCACAAGGTACTTGAAACGTGGGGTGGAATGATGTCTCCGAGGGAGAGGGTATGGAGTGAGAGGATGGGCCGGGGAAGGAGAGAGAAAGCACTAGGGAATGTGGACTGTCTAAATGGGATTTACTGGTTGGTGGAGGAGTCACGGTTTGGAAGCAGCAAAGGGGACCTGTGGGAACGCCAGGGCTTTCCTGGCTGTGGGCTGTGTGGGAAACGGTGGATTAACACCCTCGACTTGAAAAGGCCACAGAGTCCCCGTTCTCAGGGAGGGAAGAGGGGAAGAGAGGCCCCTCTGGGTAGGGAGCAAGGGTGTATGCTGTGGGCCACGGAACCAGGAATCCCGAAAGCAGAGGGGAGGTGGCTGGGAGGGAGAGCACCAGAGGGAAGCCTGCGCAGGGCTGGGGAGACGAGGCACGGAGCAGTATGAAGATGCGTGGGCACAGCCCAGAGGGGCTCACTCTGGGAAGGGACAAAAGATAAAGGGGATGAGAGGCACTGGTAGGTTTCAATAGGGGCTCTGGGAAAAAAAAGACATAGTGTCTGTGTTGATAGAGTTAGTGATACCAAGATCAAAGCCAAATGACATTTGCCATTTGTGACAGTTCTCCGTGACCTTTGCTTAGGGAATTGAACAGAATACTAACGGCACATCGTTTCTGTTCTTTTGAGAAACCTCAGGCACAGGCCAGAGGTTGTCAGGGTCAGAGATGACAGGTGTCATTAAAAAGGGTGGCACCCCACTGGGGACTGAAGAACGAGAACATAAAACCTAAATGTGGTTTTCTGTTTTTGCATATATAATTGACAGGGTTCTTTTTTTTTTTTTAATGCAATACGTAATGCTGAGAATGTGGAAAGGCAGAACGTTTCAAGAGCTGTAGATAGGTTTGAATAGGTTATGATTCAACAATTTCATTTTTGGGAATTTATTTTAGGAAATACATATGAATGTTCCTAACAATGACATTATAAAATTTTTAATAGCAGTACTGTTTACACTAGCAAAAAATACAGAAATTCAAATGACCAACAATAGGATAAGCCTTGAATAAGTGACAGTTTTTCCATAATGTTATGTAACCACTGACAAGGAAGCGTACTTAAGTATATGACAGATGTTAACACTGAGAATTCTGGGTATTGATGATGCCATTTCTGTAAACAATATATAAAAGACTAAAGGAAATGTGCTAACATGTTAACAGTGGTGATCTCAACTGATGGGACAATAGGCCATTTTCACTTTTTTCTTTGGTATTATCTATAGTTTTCTTTTTCCAGATTACTAGTCTAAAGGTACATTAAGTTAAAAAAATCCCCTAAATTATCAAAGGCAATGCACAGAAACTGCCTGGTGCACGTCACAGGCCTGATGGCCGGTGACTGAGTACGGGGACAGGTGCTGTTCCACCCTCTCCTCCTCCCACCTGGTGCTTCAGCCAGCCTGAGCTGCTTCGCGTGTCCTCTCTCTCAGTTCTGTGCTTTGCCACATGCCCTCGCTGTTGCCCAGAATGTTTTCCTTGCCAATGCCTGGTTTCAAACCGTGCTTGCTCTATGAGCCTGAGCCCAAGCGTGCGTCTTCTGGAAGCCTCCCTGGCTGTCCTAAAGGAGGTAGGTCCCTTCTTCCCCCTGGGCTCAACAACACGGTTTATACTCCTGGTACAGCAATTCCTTCCTCTGTCATTTTGCATTTACATGGCTAATATCCACCTTCTCATCGCTCTGAAGACACTGACACTGTGTTTTATGCCCATCCCCAGGGCTAGAGATATTGTGGATCCTCAATATATGCTTCCTGAAAGAATGAATGATCAGTGAGGAAACCCATATTTGGAAGCAACTGGTCCTGGGACAAACCCAAGATGTGAGCAGGCTCTGAGCCACCTGTTACCCCCTTCCCACCTGCTTCTCACCTTGACAGAGAGGAATGGCCTCGCTCCACAGGTAGTAGCCCTGGGGATGCCGGGTACAAATGGCCATGCTGTGTCCCACCAAGCGGTAGCCAGCATTGCAGCCAAAGTGGACGGAGCCTCCAGGCTGGGTGCTGGTCTGGCCCAGAAGGAAGCCGTGGAGTGGAGCCCTGGGCAGGCTGCAGTAGGGAGCTGAACAACAAGATGAGGTCATGGGACCTTGTATAGGTGTGAAGAAAGACATACATGTTCCTTCCTGTGCACCCCACCCCCACTCTTCCCCCATTTCCTTGTCTTCAGAGCAGCCAGGTCCACCACTATTTAGAAAGGCCTGAGTGACTGATATTGGAAAACAGTCAAATTGCTCTGAGCAGTGTGGCTCAGTGGGTTGGGCATCGACCTGCAAACCGAAAGATCGTTGGTTCAATTCCCAGTCAGGGCACATGCGTGGGTTGCAGGCCGGTCCCCAGTTGGGGGCGTGGGAGAGGCAACCTATAGATTTATCTCTCACACATCGATGTTTCTCTCCCTCTCTTTCTCCTTCCCTTCTCCTCTCTCTAAAAATAAAAGGAAAAGAAAAAGAAAAACGCCCAGACAATTTAGTAAAGCCAAGGGAAAGGGAAGAAAAGAAAACAACATGAAGCACTGGGCCCCTGTTGTGGCCTCAGCTGTACAGCTATGTCCAGGCCCTTGAATCCCGTCGGCTCCCAAAGAGACACAGGAAACCGAAGCAATGGAGTCAGGGCTGCACTCCTGTCCTGTTTCTGACCTTTTGAGGTATGTGACTCGGACGAATCCCTGAAGCTCATTCAGCTCCAGTCTCCTCACCTGCCTATTGAAGCTGGTAATGATTACCTCGTGGGTTTTTGGACCAATTAAAGAGGACTGCATCTGTAAAAGCCCCCAACCCAGCACTGGTGCTCAATAAATGGTCCTTCTCCTTTCTGTCCTGTGGAGGGCGGAGGGCGAGGGAACTGTGGCAATCTAGGACGTGGCATCCACAGCCCTAAACCCCCTTGATGTGTGGCTTTAACTTCATTCGCCTGTGCAACAAATGCGTCCGGAGTGTCTATTCTGTGCCTGGTGCTGTTTTAAGTGCTGGGAACACAGCAATGAAGAAACGGACAAAAATCCCAGCTGCAGGGAACTTGCAATAAAAAACCCTGCCGAGGGATCCTCAGGGAAGTTCTGCGAGGCCAGGAAAGAAGGGTGAGTAAAGGAGCATGCAGGGCATGCCCTTTGGCTCCTCCGAGAGTCCCTGGCTGGGTGTCCTAGGCTGGCATACGCTAAGGTGGAATGAGGGTGTCAGGTCCTTCCTACATCCCGCCACATCCCTCTGCCAGTGAAAAGTGTTTTAAATACCCTCCTTCCAAGTCAGACATGTTTCCTCGCTCCCGCTTTACCACCTGCGTCCTGTGTATATTGTATTTACGTGTCTACCTTGGTCAAGAACAAGGTTGTCAGTTATAAAATAGGCTTAATCGCAGTGACAGAGGCACTTGCAAATTACACAAGTCTACTGTATTTTAATTAAGTGTGTAATTGCCTCACCGTGTGATTAATTTGCTTTCTACTCGGCCCGTGTATTGTAATTACAATGGACTCATTACCCCCGGACACGTGGTTAGTCATGAAAGCCACCATGGAAAGGGCAACTCCTTAACGGCTTTCAGTTCCTAGTTTAGCAACCAGCAGAGAGCCAAGCTACCCAACGGCTATGATGCCCTTCTGGGCGAGTGGCTCCTAGGAACTCAGCCTGAATCTCCCTGAGAGGTACCTTAAGGTTTCTTTTTCATCATGAGGAAACTGAGGCCGGGAGAGGTAAAGTGACTTGTCAGACGATCATTCAGCCAGTTAGTGACAGAGCTGATCACTGAGCCTGGGGGTCACGGAGCCCCCCATCTCTTACATTCATGTGGGAAAGGAGTTTAAGGTCAACTTTGCAGAGGAAATGGGCTCAGACAGTAAAGACCTTTCCCCTCCCAAGCTTCCCTTGGCGCCTCAGCTTCATCTGGCTTGCTCACCCTGGAGCGGTGCCCCAGAGCTCCCTAAGACTTCCAATGGCCACTTGGTTGGGGCTGGTCTTCCAAGCAGGTGGCCAATGAGAAGAGGTGGACTAAGACAAGTGGTAACTCAAGCAGGCTATACTTGGACATCCTTTCTAACCAATATTCTTTAAAAATTTGTCCAGCATTTATTTGGAATGCAGGACAAACGCAGGCCTGGGAAGCATGCTGAGGGGACCTGGTGGAACTCCCATGGTCTTAAGTCATTTATCTCTGCTCCCAAGTTTACAAGAACCCAGCCAGCACTTCACTGGACCCACTGCCCTACCACATGGGGATCGAGCAGCTTACGTTTTCTTTCCGGCTACAGACAGTGCTCCCCATGATGGGAGTTCAGGTACATTTGCTTTTCTCTGTCTCCTTACATTTCCAGGGATGTTTCTATGCTCCTTGCAGATCGCTGTCCAGGCTGGCTGTCTGGCTGTTGGCCTTGTTCTGACTCTGCCCCGGAGATACGGCTTGCAGAGCAGAAAGAGGCTCCCAGACTTAGAATACAGCCCATCTACGGGCTGCCTGTCTAACATATGCTACTCGCAGACCCACGTCTCGGGGGTTTTCAGTTAAAAAATTAAAAAAAAAAATCCTCACCCAAGAACATTTTTTATTGCTTTTTAGAGAGAGAGGAAGGGAGACAGAGAGAAACATTGTAGTGAGAGAAGCACTGACTGGCTGCCTCCTGTGTGTGCCCAGACCTGGGATCCCATATGCCCAGACCAGCGACCAAACCCACAATCTAGGCATGTGCCCTGATGGGGAATCAAACCCGCAACTTTTCGGTAATGGGACAACTCCCCAGCTAACTGAGCCACACCAGCCAGGGTTTAGGGCTTTTCCATTTTAAGGAAATTTTATTAACATTTCAACGGGGGGGGGTAGAGAGGGGATCACCTTTCAGCATTCGTAGATCATAGCCATATAATAAGCTTAGGTCAGCAGTATGAGCAGAAGAGAGGGAAGAGGTTAAAAATGGGGAAAGGAGTAGAAACAGGGAAGGCGGGAAAATATCAGACACTCGCACAGTTATAGTCAGAGAGACTTAGAGGAGGAGAAGGTTGCTGGGTCCCATGGAGGGGCTCTGCTGCTGATGAAGGCTTACAGGGGTGTTTGGGTGAGAAACTTAAGGGGTCCATGGCCTTTGGCCCTTCTTGTGAGTCCTTCCGCTTTACTCACCTGAATACCGAATCTTAAATCCCTTCCGGTTGTAGGCATGGTCAGATGACCAGCGCAGGTACACAGAGTTGCTTGTGCTGGTGACAACCAGGGGAGCGGAGTAATTCCCACTGAGAGCTTTCAGCAGAGGACTTTGTCCCGAGGGACCTGGGATGAGAGCCCAGGACACAGGATTACAGACCATCACAGCCATCAAAGATATTAAATCTGATCCCTTTAACGTAACCACCTCCTGTCCCCCACTACCTCCCACACCCACTCAAGTGAAGGCATGAAGGCTTGGAATGATTCGTAATGTGGTTGGAGTCAGCATGCTCATTTGTCCTTCCGTTCCTCTCTGCACCCACAGGTCTTGCTCCAGGTGCCCTTTCCTCCTGAACTCTGAAGCAAGGCTCCAAGAAGCCACTGCCAATCTGTAGCAGCTGGCAGTTGAAGCGAAATCTATTTGCCGTCTTGGGGCCTGCCCAAGGTCAAGCAGCTGGTCAATGGAAAAGCTGGTTTTGAACCTGGGAACTTCCACCTTGCCACCCTATTTCTCTTGTGTATATTATTGGGTTGGCCAAAAAGTTCATTTAGTTTTTGTTTTTCCCCATAAAACTAAAGACACATTTTTCAGTGTCACCAATAACTTTATTGATTTAGACATTTTGAGTATTTGGTTATCTCTTGTGTGGTAAAATGCTGACTGTCCTCAATTAAAATTTCAATTTGATCGCTGTCAACTTCAACTGGTTTGCCCAACCGTGGAGCATCATCCAGCGAGAAATCTCTAGCACAAAACTTCACAAACCACTTTTGACACATTCGATCAATCATAGCACCTTCTCCAGAACTATGCAAATCTTTTTTTGCATTTCAGTTGCGTTTTTACCTTTCTTGAAATAATATAGCATAATATGCTAAAAATGTCACTTATTTTCTTCCATCTTCCATATTAAAATGGCTGCACAAAAATTCACCAATTTTGAAAAGTTTTTTTAAATGCATGCTGATATGACAGCTGACACAATACAACCTAACAAAATTGAATGAAGTTAAAGACAACTAATGGCTAGTAGAGCCAGTTTACGGAAAAATGAATGAATTTTTTTTGCCAATCAATAAAAACAGCTCAATGCCTGCCATATAGAAAAAATATTTATGGATGAATAAATAACAATAAAGCTAGAGGAAAACATCAAGTCTCAATGTCATAAATAACAGAGTTCCCCACCTTCCTTTCCAAGGCTTTTCCAGAAAGGCCTCCCTCTTCTTTTTTCCCACCTTAAATGCCTCACAGTATATCCCGAGGGGGCTGGTTCAAGGAGGCAGAATGTAAAGCTGGTTATTCCCAAACACAGGACTTATCACCCTGGAAAGAGTCCTGAGTGGTGCTGAGGCAGCTCTTGGGAGCTTGGTGAAAGGAACGGGCCACGTCAAACAAAGCAGAGCCATCAGCTGCTGGGGCCAAGCATGAAGGAAGAGGTCAAAGGCTCAGAGAAGCGGTATGCCAGGAGAGGTCCACTGTGTTCCACCAGAACACCCTCCAGCTGACCATGTGCCTCAGGAGGACCTGGGGGACATGCCAGGTCCTAAAGCCACAGAGAACGCACTGGTGAGGGTGAGAACCAGCATCATCAACACCCTGAGTAACGGCTGTCCTCTGTAGGCCACGTTGGTGGGAGGAGATGCTGTCACAGAACCTAGCGTCCTAGCATTGATGGGGATGAGAAGATTCTAGAATACAGTGGCCAGGTGGAAGCACTTAACAGTCAGAAGCAAGGTTGGCAAAATTGCTAAAAGGGCCAGCAGGGGTTGGCATGGCAGCTGGGAGGGCCCGGCCTGCAGGATCTACAGACATGGCTCACAGAACATGGTAGTCCTGAGGGCAGATGGATAGCTGGCCAAGGTACATGAACATGTGAACAAAACAGATCACAAATATCAAATCCAAAGGGCAAGGAAAGCTAATTCCAGTGGAAAGTTACTATTTCCCAATTTGGACACTTGAGCCAGGTTTGATTTCTTGGCTGAAGGAGAGGTTGGGTGCCCGTCGAAAAGGACCCTATAGAATAGCATCGGTTGTATATAGTTGCAATTCTCTCAGTTCTTCCCCCCGAAAGACTTTCCACTATTTATTCAGGCAACTGAACAATGGAGAAAAGGGAATGTTGAGATATTTCAAAGACTTCTGGATAGAGTTTGAATTGATGCTAACACCTGGGGACTCAAAGCCCTATCACGGCTCCTCTGTCAGAGCGGGAGAGTCTGAGGGCTGGGGTTGGTCATGGATGGAGCCCTGGCCTAGGTCCATCTCTCAGCACAAACCTAACCAATTAGTAGCCTCGACTGTGGCAGCCGTGCCAGATGTACTATCTTCATTAGAGCAGATTAACATAGACTTGGTTACACTGAATGTAGTTATGATCTAGCAATGCCTTCTTTTCCCCACCTATCAGAAAGAAGGATCATAGGCAATTTGCATTCATGTGCAGTGGACGAGAGTTTGCATTCATGGTCTTGCCTCAGAGTTATGTTAATTCTCTTGCTCTCTGACATAATACAGCATGAAGAGATGGGGACCATCTGGACGTCCTGTAGAATGGAACATATTGGTTCTCTATATTGATGACATAGTATTAATTGGATCTGATGAGCCAGAAGGGACAATTAGTGCAGATGTATTTGCAAGACACATATGCTTTAGAGGGTAAGAGATAAATCCTACAAAGTTTCAGGTGATATTTTTAGAGTTTTGGGGTCCAGGGCATGCTGCGATATTTCCTCCAAATTAAAGAGCAAGTTATTGAACCTCTTCCCTTCTACCATCAAGAAAGAAGCACAATGCTAGGTAAACTTCTTTGGGGGTTTGCAGGTAGCGTATTCTTCCCTTGGTGGCATTGTTATGGCTCACTCGCTGGCGACATTCAAGGTGCTAGCTTTGAGTGGGGGCTAGAATAAGAAACGGTTCTGCGGTAGGTCCAGGCTGCAGCCTAAGCAACCCTGATGCTTGGGCCACACACCCGTCAGCTTCCATGGTATTGGGGTGTCTGTGGTAGAGAAGACATTATGTGGAGCCTCTGGAAAGCTCTAATTGGGAGGGTGTAGCACACAGACTTCTAGGGTTCCAATGCCAGTCTGCGCCATCGGCAGCAGGGCACGAGGCAGTATTTGGCTTACCGTCGAAGATCTCGAACTCGTCATACTGCTTCTCACTGAGAAAGTACTCCACTGTGAGGGAGATGTTGTAGCCAGGCTCCACCCTCACCAGCCAGGAGCAGGTCTGGAACTGGGGGTAGCTTCCAGGGTAGCTCTGGCTCAGGATCACACCTGTGGAGTCTGTCAGAAGCTCATTCGTTGGGCAGTGCACTTTGAGAAAGAAAGGGAAATACCAGGTGCGTGAGGTGGAGAAGGAACTAGGCCGACACATGTGCTTTGCCCTGGTGCAAAAGAAAGCCACTGGAGAGACAGTACTGAGCACAAATAAGACCCCAACACCCGTTATTATGCTGCTTCATGGCACAGGTGCCATGAGATGCTGTGTCAGTGTCACCAAATTGCTGAGACTCAGGCCTGGCCGGTTGGAGCAAATCAAGGAGGTCCTGGAACAGGATGAAGGCTAAAATTCACTTTTACTGGGGGCTGGTTGCTTGGGTGGTGGGTGGATCAGCTCAACTGAAATAAAGAGCTACCGAATTTCTCAATTCAGTATCGGGCAGCCTAATTCCCTCTCCCGCACCGATAATCCACATTACAGTCTATCCTTACACTTACCTTCTGAGAGGCAGGAGAGAAGCTGGCTTGTTTCTCCACAGGCTACTAAATATTTGTTGGCAGTAACAGTACTAAAAACAGTAATGCTAGTGAGTATAATAGCGAACATTGAGTGGTTACTATGTACAAGTGAGTTTAGAGTACTGTTTCTGGTCTTAGCTGGGATAAATTAGTGAATTCAACGTCTGTCAAATCACTACGCTGGAATGAAGACAACTATGGTCCGTCAGTTGCCTAGTTCAGTGCACAGGATCCTGAGCACATCGGCCCCGGTAGGACAAGGCTGGTGTGTGAACACACCACTTCCCAAGGTCCCAGAGCTTCCTCCTTCCAATGATCATTATGCCATTTCCAGGGAATGCCAGTTGGGCAAAAAGAAGACAGAAATAAGTGTGGTCACTATGGCCAATTCCTTGCCTTGGAGCCTTGGGCCTAGGAGCAGGACACTGAACATTACTAGAATAATCACTCCTTCACTCACTCACTAATTCAAACACACATTCGCCACATGACCTCTTCCTTCCTGGGCAGGGACAGGGAACACAGAGGGCTGGGTTTTGGAGGAACTTCAGCCCCATAAAGGCGTGGCTCAATGCAATTACCTTCACATATTGGGGGTGGGCCTTCAAACTGGAGGTAAGTTCCAAGTTTGCAGGTCAGGATTTCACTCCCCACCAGGGTAAAGCCAGGGAGGCACCTGTAGCGTACAATGTCACCTGTCAGAGAGAGAGAAACATGTGAATTTCCTGGAGAGGTCTGGTCCTATCGGCGCCCCTCAGTACTTTGAACCCACTTCCAGGCAAGGGGATCAGTGGTGGGTTGTTTTCTGTTCGGGCTGAAATAACTAGCTCAAGTCCAATCAAATGGCCCAGATAACTGCTGCTCCCCTCTCACAGCTCAGCCTTGCTGAGCCTGACGATGTTTTAACATTCCAGGAACTTTTCACAGTGTCTTGCATGGATTTTTTTCTCAAAAATATACTGACTTAAATCACAGAAAAAAATACCCCCCCGAAACAGCTTTCCTAGCTCTTCTCAGGTGTGGCTAAAAGGAAGAGTGAGGATATTTGGTGCGAACTCAGTTGATGGAATAACAACCCTCTTGTACTCCGGCCTTGTTTCTCTCCATGGACGGGCAGGGGGTGGGGGATGAACCTGCGGGCTAGCCCCACCTCTACCTGGCCCCTCCTTGATGGTTTGGGAGGTGGTACCTATGTTGAATTCTTCATTCTCTGTGACAACTTCAGCATTAGGGAGGATGGTGGGAGGAGGGCATTTGGTGAGTGGATAAGCTGAAAAGACAAAAGCAGACAAGTCAGTGCAAGAACATCATCCCTGGGGCACTTAAGTCATTCAGTGCTTCGCCTTCTCGCTTCTCACTCACTCACTCAGCAGATATTGATGAGTATCTGTGTACAGGGCAAGATTAACCGAGTACAACTTTCCTTATGCGCTGTTAAGACTGACAATAAAGGAGAGAGAATCTAGGAAAACGGCGACAGTCACTAGCAGTGAAGGGAAAGGGAGAGAAGTATTTACTGAGTACCAACTATGTGCCAGGCACTCTCACATGCCGTCGCCTTTAATTCCCACAGTAAATGATCCCCTGGCGAGCTGTTCTTACTCTACTTATGAGGAAGCTGAGATTCTCCAAGGTTACACAGGAAGTAAGTGGCACAGGCAGGACTCGAATCCAGGTCTGGCTGCCCCCAGATCTCATATTCTTTCCACTGCACACGGTGTGTGTGTGGCTTACGTGCGAGCCCGTTGAAGTCAGCTCGTTTACCTTCTGACCTTTGCCCAAATACTTCTGGTTTCAGTAGATTTTCTAAACTGGAACCCATCCGTCTGGGCAGAGGCTGCATTGTGTGTGGATGGTGTCACCGAGGCAAAGTTCAGGGTGGGCTCATAACTCGCTTTTCATTACCTGGCATGTGGTTAAGTGCCATATAAATGTTAGTTGTCGCTGCCGCCGCCACTGCTGCTATTACTTCCAAAGTCACCTCCACACACTGTTTCTTTAAAATAGCATTCTTTTAAAAAGAATTTAAATGTAATACATTGTCATTAAAGAAAATATGAAATTTTCTATGAAAACAGGAGGAAAATTAAACTCATCCACTGCCCTCTCAGAGATAACCACTGCTAACCCTTTACTATAAGTTCTTAGAGTATTTATTCTCTGCATATGTAGATATTTTTAGCTTACAAAATTTGCAGCATGATTTGTATTTGGTGTTGATCTTTCTGCACTTACTATATTACGAGAATGTCCCCATGTAATTAAATTTCTTTGAAAGTAAGGTTAAAATGATTTCGCAGCATTTATTTATAAAACCTACTGGAATTTATTTAACAGATACTCTATTGTTAACCATTTAAGTTTTCAAAGTTTTGCCATTTAAAATAAAGCTGTGATGAACATCCTTCTATATATGCATCTTTTATGAATTTTTCTTTTTCTTTTTTAACCTCAGAACGATTAAATTGTGTGACCCTTTGGAAGCACAGGCATCTCCGACTTAATGTCAGTAATCCATTCCTGGAAATCAGGTGTTCTGTGCAAAGATGCCAAGTAGGAGTTTATTTTCCATTACTGTAATGGGAAGAAATTATACTGCGTAACCTAAAATTCAAAACATACTTAAAACTAAATACACACACACACACACACACACACACGTATGCAATGAACCATTATGCTAAAAGTTATATTCTTAAAACATCACTGTATGATCACCCAATGATTAACACAGTTGTAAGAAAACGGCGATTCTATGCATTGCAACACGTACACTTTACACATCCCCCATAAACATTCAGTGCATCATA
This sequence comes from Mormoops blainvillei, assembly GCA_004026545.1. Lineage (NCBI taxonomy): Eukaryota > Metazoa > Chordata > Mammalia > Chiroptera > Mormoopidae > Mormoops > Mormoops blainvillei. The sequence continues at coordinate 128,184 of PVJD01003336.1, forward strand.
TGAAGGTTCTCAGCTTGAGGCTTGTAAAACCCTAGGCAGAAACAAGGGCTAAATGTGAAAGACTCCGTGGGAATGGATTCAGGACAGTGCTAGGCGGGGGAGTGCGGCTCACAGCGAACATCGTGCTGCGATGACTCTCAGGGCCAGCAGCATCTGGGACTCACATTCCCAATGTTCACATGGGATTGTGACATTTTACTAAAAGTAGGTGGAATGTAACTTAAGACTCTTCCTGCACTATAGTTTAAAAAAACTATCAAATTATGTTCTTAGGATTTAACTTTAATTTTTTCTATAGACGTGTCAGTTGAAAAATGTAGTACTGAGTGATACATACGCTTTATGAAATGTGAGTATTGAAACCAAGAGACACCAGAGGGGTAACCAAGCAGGTTTAACCTGGATTTAACATAAATCAGGGAGGACAATGACTACATTTGATGCACACTATCATTTTTCTCTGTAGAAAATTGCTCCAACAGTCACTGACAACAGAGCATCAGGTTCTCCATCGCTGGGCGCTATCATTCTTCTTTCATCCTGTTCATTTAATGGTCCTCTCTTAAGGGTTCTCCCTGGGTCAGACACTGTGTTAGCTGTTGAGGATGCGAAAGTATACAGACATAGGCCTTGCCCTCCTGGAATTTAGGGCCCTTTGGGAAAATAGTCATCAATCTTAATATTTGTTAACTTGATAAACAACAAAAAGAACAGCATTTCTTTTCTTTTGAAATCTCTGTTCATGTCCTTTGCTTTTTTTCTTTTTAAGTTTGAATAACTATGTATTTTTAAGGTTGACTTTTTCTGTTGAATGTATTTTCCCAATTTATCATTTGCTTATATTTACTTATGGTGCTCTTTTGATTTGTAGAAATATTAAATTTTTATTTAGTCAATTCTCAATGTTTTCTTTTATAGAGTTAAAAAAATTGATACCTTCCATTCTCAGCCTCATGCTTACCTTTCAAACACGATTAAAGACAAAGAGAAAATCTTAAAAGCAGCAAGAGAAAAGCAGTTAGTTACACAAGGGAGCTCCCATAAGACAGTCAGCTGATTTCTCAATAGAAACTTTGCAGACCAGAAGGGAGTGGTAAGAAATATTCGAAGGTATGAAAAGCAAGGATCTACAGCCAAGATTACTCTATCCAGTAAAGCTATCATTTACAATCAAAGGACATATAAGAGCTTCCCAGGCAAGAAAAAGTTAAAATAGTTCAATACCACCAAACCAGAATTACATGAAATGTTAAAGCATCTTTTTTAAGAAGGAGAAGGGGGAAAAAATAAAAGTATGAATAATAAAATGGCAATAAATACATTTCTATCAACAATTGAATCTAAAAAACCAAATAACAAACAATCCAAACAGAAACAGATTCATAGATAACAGAGAACATTTCAATGGTTGCCAGATGGGAGAGGGGGTTGGGAGGATGGGTGAAAAAGGTGAAGGGATTAAGTAGTACAAATTGGTACTTACAGAATAGTCATGGCGATGTAAAGTACAGCATAGGGAATATAGTCAATAATATTCTAATAATTGTGTGTGATGTCAGATGGATATGAGATATATTGGGATGATCACTTAGTAAGTTATATAATATCTAAGGATTGGCATGTACACCTGTAACTAATATAATACTGTATGTCAACTTTAATTGAAAAATATCAAATGATTAAAAAATAAATAAAAATTATCCTAGAAGTAGAGTTCCATTAAAAAGAATAAAAATTAAAAAAACTTTAGTTGAATAATAAAGGGTCATAACAATGAAAAGAAATATCAACTAAAACTTTCTAAGGCACACAACTTTTCTAGAAAAAAATTAATAAAAAGAAATCTAAACGCAGCCTGGATATTTTATATTTTGTGGTGACTAGCTTGATTGGGTTGATCTCCCATTACATCTTTTAAATTACATTTTTGAAAAAGTATAAATTTTTGCTCCATGTAGAGCTGGTGAAATACTGAAAAGAAATAAAACAAAATTTCCCTAAATCCCACAATCTGGGCATAACCATTATTAGCATCTTGGTGTGTGACCGTCGATCTTTTCCAGACAACCCCTCCCCCCAGACACACACTGTATCTGCCATGCTATTGCTACAGAACTGAAGGACAAGGGGATGGTCAAGACTCCTCTATTTCGTTTTGCCCCTACGCCCCTATTCCTGTTCAGGGCGAGGCACTGGTACAGCCCAATCAGAGGCCAGTACAGATGAGCATCCTAAATGACGGGGAGGGCTCAGTGCTGCAGGCCAAGCAGCCCTCAGCTCAACAGCAGCCGCACAGGTCACTGCACCTTGTATTCTTCTTGCTGACGCTTTCTAGAGCTGCTCTTTCTCATGCTGATGGCTGTGTGGAATGGGTCTTTCTTCAGGAGCTTTTAAAGCCAAGTTAGCTTAGGGAAAAAAAAATGTGGTTCTCATGGTTCAGTTTATCAGATGACTCAAGGCTCTGTACTTGGCTTTGTGGTCCAAGTTCAGGTCATAGTAAAATGGCTTCCTTTACCACTGTTCCTGCACCCATCTCTCTCTCTCTCTTTTTCTCTCTCTCAAGGATCTCACAAAAAAGGGGAGCTGCAGTCTAAAGTAGGAGTCCATAATCATTACACCCTTTGGTTATGCCATCACCTGAGCCCCTCAACACCATTTTATCTTTTTCACTGAATATAAACATTTCTCTTAAGCACTAAGTTGCATTCTACATGAATGATTTTTAATGACTATATTTCTCTCCCCTTTTTATATGTATCTCATCATTTGCACACCCAATCTCCTATTATGTTACATCTGAATTGATTCTAATTTATCTGTTATAAATCACTTTTCAAGGACTATCTTTATCCATAATTCCCAGAAGTAGGATTGGTGGGTCCTAGATCGTTGTTCATTAGCAACCTTGGGTGAAGGTACCACAAATCAACTCGGGGTGGAATAAGCAAAAAAAACCTCACGGGGCCGAGAACCCAGGGAGGACGTGTAGCCAGACTTCACAGAGGGAGTGGACAAGGAATGGAAAGGCCAGCAGGAACCAGGTCACTTTTCCACGTGTCTCAGTCACTCCCTCCATTTAGGTTTGTCTGATTCCTCCTGATTAGATTCAGGGTACGCATCTTCAACAGGACAGTCACAGACACGGCACCGGGTTCTTCTCATTGCATCCTATCGTCCAATCAGGTGGGGTGTGGTTTCAGTTTGTCCCATTGCTGATGACACTCACTTGAGTCACTTGACTGAGGTGGTGTTCTCCAGGCCTACCCACCGTAAAGATCTTCTTTTTTCCCTTTGCAGTCATTGGACAAGGAGGTAGTTTGAGGCAAAATAGCCGGTTCCTCATAAACTTTTAATTACTTAACTAATTAGTTAATGCTTGTATGGATATACATGGTGTCCTGGTTTATTCTACAGGTTACTTGTTACCAACATTAATTACTCTGATGCTCAAATTATCCCCTAAATATGGTCAGTAGGCGTCCCTCCAAGACAGCTCTAGTCCTTCTGGCATACCTCACTCATTTTTTGAGCACTTCCTTGCTTTCTGCCACAGAATGTTCCAGGCTCATCTTGTACTTTCTTTGCTCCAGTACTGGAATTGGCCATTTCTCCAAGGAGCCCTCGTTCATGTTTGTGGAAAATGGTTTTCAGAAACTGTGTCACACCCACCTTGGGCCGGAGCCCCCTGGGAATGGTGGTCAGAGCTGTGCTGTGGCTATGGCGGCCTGTGCCCTCCACATGACTGTTTTTCTGGGTCTTAGATTTCTGTTTCACTACCCCTACCTCTCCCAAGGGCTCAGGGCTAAATGTAGTCAAGTTTCTCTACATGTACATATGGTGCAATAATACTGTAGGGTTCCAGCAGAGCCCATGGTGCAGAACTCAAAGAGCTGGGGACAGAACTGAGTTCCCAGTGTGTGGTTTTGGGCAAATCCTCAAGTCTTCCTTGGCTTCCATTTCTTCATTTGCAAAAAGAGGGTAACAATATCTTATCTGCCTCATTGCCCCAGAGAATGCTTACAAATCACAAACTCTAAGCGCTTCATTGCAAAGGTGAAGAATCTGAGCTCTCAAGTTGCGGGGAGATCTGCACGAGATCACACACCTGGCTTGAGGTATAAAGTCAAGCCTTTCTGATTTCCAGTTCAAATGTACGTAATGCTCTGAAAATTATAAACATGGGGGATTATTCCACAGGTGGGTGCAGCCCCACCAAGAACTTTCTATAAGTTTCTCTGTGCCGTGTCCACTATAACAAAAACGAGGAAATATTCAGATCCATATCTTTGAAATCTTAGAAGAAAATTGGCTGTCAATAAGGACAAACCCACCCTGAATCATTCATTCTCCTCCATGACTTCATTTTTGTATAGGATGTCCTGTGAAGTCAACAGAGGCCCGGGGTTCCTTTGGAGTGGGACAACCCCTCTAGAAGGTGCTAAGGGACAAGCTGGGGTACAGGTAGGTGGTTAATCAGCCAACGAGTTGATGTGAATGAGTAGGAGAGAAGCCTCACTCTGCCACCCCTAGCTTGAACTTGGCACCAAGCATCAATGTCATGTGCCTCTCTGCTCTAGTAGTGTGGAGGAGGGGGTAAACTTTCATTTATAGAACCCGGTGCTGGGAGAATTCACAAAGGTGAACACATTTAATTCTTCTAACTTTGAGGACACCGAGGCTAAGAATCTATGTAAGTCATTCAGAGTCACACAACTGGGGATGGCAAAGCCAGGGCTCAAGGCCAGCCTCGCCTTGAGAGCCTGGCGCTTTCCAGCAGGCCAGGCTTCCATACTGACCAGAGAAGGCTATGGCGAAGATCCCACCCGTGGCCGCATCTCGGTGGAACTTGAGCAGGACCTGGTTGGTTGAGCTATACATTGTTTTCTTGGCCAAGCTCCTGGTGAAAACTCCAAGCTGTGGAGCTGTCTGCTGGGGCCCGTCCCTGCAGTAGGGAAAAAGGTCCTGGCATGTCACAAGTCCCTACGGTTGCCTATTCTACCCGCTCCCGTCAGTGGCCTTAAGAGAGGCCAGGAGTGGGTGGGTGTGACTTTTCTTGCCCCCATCACTGTCTTTTCCCAATGTTCTAAACACCTTTCTTCAGTATCTCCCAATGTGGTCTCCAAGCAAGCTGACAGAGTTGGTGAAGCCCACACTGGTTCCTCGTTCACCTAATTCTTCATCAGCCCAGCCCGCCTAATGGGCTCCTGGGACAACACCCTCACCCGAGAAGTGGGAGCCACGGAGCAGGTTCTCTCAGTGCCCGGCAGCACTGGAACAGGTGACAGAAGGTGTGCAGGAAGCTCATGCTGCTGTCCAGGCCAGCCCCCATCCCTTGTCCCCCAGGCCAAGAGACAGAATCATGTCACCTTTCTGGGCAACGGATTTCTTCCCTGGAAACTTATTTAGTCCCTTCTGTCTGTCCTTAGCCATTGCCTGGAAATTAAGCTGGAAGCTGATTCAGGGTAGCCTGGTTACAGTTACCTCTTCCTGGGAATTTGGGGAAGAGAATCTCACTATCCCCGATTGGTCCCCAGAATGACAGTAATCTTCAAACAAAAAGGAATTTTACAATTATATCTTTGCCCCAAAATCAAGTGATTTGGAAAAACCTGTCTAGGAAACCGCACCTACCAATGAATAATTCACCTTCCTGTTTTAAAATTAACTTGAGATAGGCTAACTATGTAACTCAAAGCCGAGCTGTTCAATTCGGTAACCACTAGGCAACATGCGGCTATTTACATTTAAATAAATTAAAATGAAATAAAGTTGAAAACACAGCTCCTCAGACACTCTAGCCGCACTCAAGTCCTCAAGAGCCGCTTGCAGCCGGTGGCCGCCACGGCGGATGGCCCAGTCGCAGGACGTGTCCGTCACTGCAGGAGGTTCTGCTGGGCAGTGCTGCTTAGCCTGAGACTTCACAAAGTTTCGCCCCAAATCTCCTTCATTAGGTTAGGTAGTTTCTTTTAGGTAAATGGAGAATTTTTGCTTAGACTCCGGAAATACTGAGAAAAACGGTGTATCTACGCCCACTCCCATTCACCCACGCACTGGTACTTTCAGGGGCCCCTGGCAGGACTCCAGGTCGGGAGCCACTGTCCTCCCGTTGCTCTCCCTTTCAGGAGCCATAAGGGCTAAAGGGAAGCTGACCCCGTATTCCACTGTGTTTATCTGAAGCCCATGGAAATCCATTCAGCTCTTGGTGTGCTGAGCAACTGGATGGGTAATCCAGCTTAGAGCCCAGCCAATGCCCTTTCCTCACTGGCTGTCGACATGGCAGCTGGCCCTACCAGACGGTGATGTAGTCTCCGGAGGGCTCTGTCTGCAGCAGGCTGAGGTTGAGGTGGATGCCATGGCCAATGGGCACGGTGATCAGCCAGACACAGTCCTGGGAGCTGGAGTACGGACTGGGGAAGCCAGGGGAGTACACGGTGCCATTGGAAGAGGTGATGTTGCCACCGCAGGGGACTGCAGAGAGGGAACGTGAACACGTGTGAATACAGGAGAGCACCTCCCACCTGAGAATTCAGATGACTTCCTAATGAAGTCCCAGCTCGCAGCACAAGTCATCCTGTTCAAGGGGACCGGGCGATGGAGAGGCGATGGGGCCGTGGATGGTCCGGCCTGACTTCCCTTACCAGTCCTAACACACCCCCGCCCACTCGGTCCTGCTCTTCAGTGCAGGTGCCTCTGCGGGCCTGCTTCAGCCTCCCACCTCCCCGTTTCTCCCTCTCATGGATGACGCCTGTCCAGGAGAAAGGGGCGCATTAAATAAAGCGCTCCCCTCTCCTTTCCTAGAAATGGAAGGCAGATGTTAGAGCTGCAGTACTTTTGCTGAGAAGAGCTAAGAAAATTATGAACATGAAACTGTCTCTTTTCATTTACTCTAAGACTCTTAGAGTGGTAACTTTGGTCTTGACTTCAGCGGTGAGGATTCTTGTGGTGAGGCTAAGGCTGGGTTCCAGTGATGGTTAGACTGTTCATTGACTGCATGACCTTAGACAAGCAGTTTAGTCTTTTTCTCTACCTGTAAAATGGGGCTAAAAATAGACCCCCTCGCAGGATTAAGTGGTGATTAGGTGGTGATTAGGTGAGCTGACAAATGTAAAATGTTCAACCCAGTCCCTAGATAACAGAGAAGGCATTTGCTACACAGATATGGGTCTCTCTTCCTATCTTCCCATCTCCCAAAAGTGACACCCAGTTTTAGATTCACTCTGACCTAGGCTTCGATAGGGGATGAAGAGTCCCTGAGGTCTCTGCTGAGTTCGGATTTAGTCGCCAGGGAGGAGAATGAAGAAGTGATTCTGGACAAAGAAAACCTGGCTCAGCATCATGAGCATATTTGGCTGGCATGGGACATCGAGCAGACATGTAGATGGACCCTAACCCAATGCCTCCAAGCAGAGGGTAAGACCCTGGGAACGCAAATGTATCCTGAAAGTGGTACGTGGGCACACCTTCCTCCTATAGGCGCTGGGCACACACTTGGCACGGCCTGGGAAGACGAAAGGGAGCAAGGATGGCACAGCACATGGTCCTGTCCCATGGCACTCACAGTCCACTGGGCTATAACCATGGGCACTGGCATCTACAGCACAAGGGGAGCACGCCATCGGGGTGGAATGCCACTGCGACATTTAGGGGAGCCCCTCATCTGGTCTTGTGAGTGTAGGGAAGGATTCCTGGTAGAATTCACATTTAGACTCGGATCTGAGGGATGACAAAGGGTTAAGCAGACAAAGCAGGAGAGGAGAGCAACATTCTCTGAGGAAGGAACGCCAAGTGCTAAGAACCAGAGGTCAGAAAACGCGGCGCATGGGAAAACTGCAAGTATTTCAGCCTGGCTGGAGCGTGAAGTCTGTGAGAGTGGAGAACACTAGGAAGTTAGCAGAGAGCAGGCCCCGAGGGACACAGTGTACTACATTAAAAGGTGTGGAATTTACCCCCGGGGAGATGGGGCGCCGTGATGGGTTCTGAGAAGCAGAGTGCCAGGAGTTCCTGATGGTTTTGAAGACTCATGCTAGCTACATTGTGAAAAATGGATTGAGGAGTGCAAGACTGGAGGTTGGGAAACCAGCGAGGAGCCTCATCTAAGTGGTGGCCTGGACTAAGGTAGAGGCAGTGGACAGAGAGAAGCAGATGCACAGGAAAGAGGTAGGAGAGAAATTAGAAAGACCCAGTGAAATGGCAGACAAGTGAGAAGGAAGGTGCCCATATTAACGGCTGAGTAACCAGGTGACCTCCAATAGGTGAGAATTTTAGTTTGATGACAGAAAGGCGATGAGCTCAGCTGTGAACATGTTGGGATTTAGATGCCTCGGGATACGTGAAGAAAAAGATGACTACAAACGGGCACAGACAGGAAGGTCATTGGACAAGCAAGAGAATATGGCATCAAAGGCGCCAAGGGATAAACTTGCTCAGGCGGGAGAAGGGCCTCTGCTTGAAGGCGTTTGACAGAGCTCTGCTCTTTTCTCTCTCCTGCGATGCCATAAAAAAATGAATGAGGTGTAAAAAGGAATAAAAGAAAGAAAGTCCACAATGAAGCTTGTCACATAGCATGTGATCAACCAGCAATTCCAGGATGATGAACTGGCTTTGCATAGGGATAGTTCTGAAAATCTGAAAACAAACTGGGCGATTAACAGTTTCGGGAATTACAACCTTGCATTCCAACACCAGCACAGCTCCATTCTGTAAACAAGGTCTGTTTTCCTTTGGAGACTTAATACTCCAAGCTCACTGTCTGTGAGTCGGTGACTGTGCTGGGCACTTTACACGAGTCATCTTGAAACCCTCCCAGCCTTTCCAAAGCAGGGATGAGGAGCCCCATTGTACTAGGAAAGAAAATGAGGCTCAGAGAGGCAAAGTGGTTCAGGGAGGAGGCCCATGGAGATCTGACCCTGGAGCTGGGGTCATGCTGTCCTCCCCACAAGCTTTTCCCTTTCAAGGCAAATCCCACTTTTCCTCCAGAAAAGTGCTGATCCTCAGGGGTGGAAAGTGACGGAAAGACGCAACTGAGGTGAGCAGATGGGGGTAGAATCAGCACAAACTCTAGGTCTGTTTCTTTCCTGGTTCTGGTTAATGGAGACTCAGGTAAGCACCACCTCTAGGCCCCTTATACTATCGGTTCAGGCCTCTCTAGGCACGTGTAAGAGCAAGAGCACAATTAGGGGGGCAGACGTCAAGGGGGACAAGAAAGTTCTTCTTTCTAGGCTTTCTACTCCCTTCGGGAAAATACCACAATTAACTCTACGTCTCTACCCGCTCAGCTCACCACCTGCTCCTACTCCCTCATGCAGAGTTGTCCCTTCTGACGGGGACATCTGCTCATCAGGTTGGGTATCCCAATGGCTGAGTGTGTTTTCCCTCGGCTGTGGTCCACATCTCCTTGAGGTCCTCCCTCGTGCTGGTTCACAGCTCTGTCCTCAGGGTCCCTCCCTGGATAGGTTGGGTCCCATCCACAGGACAACAGGATGGGTAAGTGTGCCAGGACCTCCCAGCATGGGTGATCCCAAGGAGTAGGCAAGTAGGCACAGGACTGCTCTGGGTCAGTCTCCCTAAGAAAAGTCCCAAGGGATGAGAGAGGGACATACCTTCACACCTGGGCAGAGGGTGGTCCCAGTTCCGGTTGGCACCATGTTGGCATGTGAGGACAGGTTGGCCCATCAACTGATATCCCGGGAGGCACTCAAAGGTCACTGATTGCCCGACGTTGTACCCAGCTCCCCTCACAATGCCATTGGCAAAGGGCTCTGGGTCTGGGCACTCCTGAAGTTCATAGGCTGGAAAAGATCAGGGGAGGAGGTCACTTTACTCTCTCTGAGCCTGTCCTCCCGGGGCAGGACACAGCAGTGGTGGTTGTAGTGGTGAAGCACCATGACTGGGACTCAGGAAGGACTTTGTCATTGCTACTCATTGGCTTTGGGAAAGTTACTTAACTTCTCTGTGCCTTAGTTTTCTCCTTCAGAAAATGGTTATTGTGAGGATTAAGTAGGATTATACAGGGTCTGTCCAGGAAAAGTCAAACCATTGTTAATACAATGAGAACGATTTGTTGCAACGTTGATGCAACCTGGCAGCCAAGGAGAGTGGACAGGAATGTGCATGTGTGAACAACGATGACTTCACTGTACTCGTCAGTGGGGGTGGTAGGTGCTGTTGAGTGAGCACGTGTGCTGTGTGGCTGTCGCATGCGAAATGACTGAGAGAGCAGAGCAACAAATCTGCATCAAATTTTGGGTTAAGCTCGAACTTTCCTCTGCAGAAACTATTTGGATGACTCAGAAGGCCGCAGCTATGGGCAACTGGGGATTGGCGGCTTCATCACGACAATGTGCCCACTCACGCATCATGCCTTGTGCAATTTTTTGGCAAAACATCAAATCACCCAGGTGACTTAGTCCCCCTACAGCACCCTGTGACTTCTGGGTTTTCCCCAAACTAACGTCACCTTTGAAAGGGAAGAGATTTCACACCATCAATGAGATTTAGAAAAATACAATGGGGCAGCTGACGGTGATTAGGAGAACTGCGTGAGGTTCCAAGGCGCCTACTTTGAAAGGGACTGAGGTGTCATTGTCCTATGCACGATGTTTCGTGTATCTTGTATCTTTTCCAATAAATGTCTCTGTTTTTCACACGGCAAGGCTGGATGCTTTTTGGACAAATCGTGGTCAGTATACGCATAGCTCTTTGCACAGGACTGGCACACGGTAAGAGCTCAATAAATGTTAGCTGTTATTGTTTCCATGGGAAAAGGAGGCTCAAGGAAGAGTATGCTAAACTGAATTATTTTTGAGCATGTCCTTGGGGCCAGGGGTTGGTTTTAGTTCTTTCATGTTGCTTATCTTATTTAACCAGGATCAAGATCAGAAACACCTGAAGTTGTCAGGCGAGGACTTGGGTGGGGTCCCTCCAACTCTAAGAAACCTATCAGGAAGGAAGTAACTTGGTGGGAGTAGACCAAACCCATGACAAGGAGAGAAGCTTTTCAGAGGGGATAGCTGGGTATAAAAGAATGTGAGACTGTCATACAAGAAGTCCCTCCGAAGATCAAGAAAGCTGCTTCTATGAGAATGGGTGGGCCTGACTCAGAACCAGACACCTTACTGGAAGCAGCTGAGGCCTGCCCAACAGGGAGAGGTCACGGAGGCATTTGCTGGGCATTGGCCAGAGCACAGCCTTTGATTCATTAGACTCACAGGACAAGGAATAGCCTTTGTGGCAGGAACGGACCCACCCTACATAGGTCATCTGCAGTGGAAGTAGATGAAACATTCCTGTAGCGGAAATTCTCAGTGGCAGTCGAGGAAACCTACTGAATACTCCATGGAGGTGGATGCGCCCGTCACGCGTAATCACAATATAAATAACATTGATCGTGAAGCTGACATTTCCTAAGCGCACTCCCTCTGTGACGGTGGTCATGCAATGGATCTCCATTCGGTATGTACAAAGAAGTCTGAACTGGAAGAACTGGGCAGATTTCACTAAAATTTCATCAAGGGAATTGACATACAAAAATTGAGCAGCTACAGTGGGAGTGGGAGTGATGGTAAGGCAGAGGAGAGACATGGCCCTGTCGGTGGCACAGGCTTTGGGCGATTTGGCCAATGGGAGTCTATAGCAGAAGCAGGGAGCCTGTTGCCCAGGGAGGTGACCGGATGGATGTGATGGTGAGGAGCCTGAGGAGAGGGGGGCGCATGTTAGGACCAGCCTTAAGGAGAGAGGCTCGGTCTGTCTCATAAGAACTGGGTTACGTGGAAGAAGCTGGGCTTTTCCGAAAGAGGGACATGCAAGTGAGAATACCTGGATTGCTCTCATACTGAGAGAAATCTCAGAGCTCATTTTCTCCAGAACAGTCTTCAGAGAGAGAGACTGGGCCAACAGGGCAGAGATGAGCCCTAACACACAGAGTCATTAGCTTTTCTAAAGGGCTCCTCGGGGAGAGTAGTTGGGTTTGTCCCAAAGCGAGATGTCACAGCAGAACAGACACAACTTCAAACAAAGTGCCATGATTAAAAATATTAATAATCATGATGCCTAACATTTTGGAATAATTACAGGTCTTGTTATTGTGCTAAGTCCTTTATAAACACAACTTCCTGAGAAGTTTCAATGGCATTAAGTCAAGCCTGTCAGACTGGGAGACCTGGGTAGGAGTAGGTTATGCTGTTGCCAAAAATTTTGAGGGGAGCGGTGATATTTACCTGAAGAAGGGAAAGGAAAACTACAGCCTGGGAAATTCAGAGCATCTAACAGAAGGAGTTTTGAGAAAAATAAGCAGTTGGATTTCTCCCAAAGAAAGTCAAGGGACCACGGAGAGCTGGGCCCGCTTCACAGAAGCCGCCTCCGCAGTGACTGGTAGCGCCTTCATGATGCAGGTCTTTTCATAAAGAGAACACCCGGGGAGAGCGGTTAGGGCTTGTTTACAAAGTACAGGTCCCTAGGGCTAAGGAGAACGCGGGTCTGTTGGGCAGAAAGAACTACTTGAGCCTGTGACAAACAGTAAGGCCTCAGTAGGAATACCTGGGCCGCTGGCACAGAGGCCACCCAGCCCAAGAGGTTAGGGCCATCACAAACGAGAAGCCTCAGTGGAAGCTGAGGTCGAGCCTAAGGGGGAGCTGTTGCCTTGACACCAAGGGTGGCTACACAAGCGTCACCGGGACTGTGGCACATGGGCGGGCGCGGACGGAGTAGCTGGGCCTGAGAACGCCCAGGCAAGTCATGAAGGTAAAGTGTGAGTGGGAGAAGGTGGGCCCACAGAGCGGAAACCCCCGGGGATGCTGCTGGGCCTCTCGCATGGCTGGGCCGATTGCTGGCGGAGGCCTTGCGCCTCTGAAGGCATATGCAGGTCCTCCCTTTTTCCACACTTTTCTCCCTCCCCCGCTCTTCCATCCCCTCCCCAGGAGAAATGCTCAGAAGGCTGGGCGTCTGAACATGTGGCGCCTCAGTGGCCATAAGGAGAATGCCACAGAGAGGAACACCAAGCCACAGTGGCGGCCTGTCGTCCCCGCAGCCTCAGAGCAGGGCCCTTGTGCAGGGGAGCCTCAGTAGGGCTGTGTCTCACAGCGGAGGGCTTGGTGAGTGTCGGAGGGGCTAAGCCAGAGAGCAGGGCTCTGCGGGAGTAGGTAGGGAAGGAGCTGATGGAGCCTGAGGGACTCAGGGGGACAGCCTGACTAGGACCAAAGGCCTTCCCGCAGGGCCTCAGTGGGCAGGGTTGTGCCCGTCACAAGGGTGAAAGCACAGTAGGTGTGGGTGGCCCCAGGGCGACTGTTCCTATTGTAATGGTAGCGTCATTAACACTTGCATTTATCTGAGAGGAGACACCTGGGGGAGAGCACTGGGCCCTTCAGAGGGCGTTATGGTTGAATCGTGTTCTCCCAAAATCCTATGTTGAAATCCTAACCCCAGTACCTCAGAATGTGACCGTATTTGGAGACAGGGCCTTTACTTATCTTTACCTAAATTACAATGAGGTCTTTAGGGTGGAGTCCTAATCCAAAATGACTGGTGTCCTTATGAGACGGGGAACTTCTGAGGCAGACAGACACACAGGGAGAAAACCATGTGAAGATGAAGCCAGAGATTCGGGCGATACTTCCACAACCAAGGAATGCCAAAGGCTGCCAGCAAACCAGCAAGGCTAGGAGAGAGGCACGGAACAGACCCCACTCACAGCCCTTGAAGGAGCCTGGATGTCAAAACTTCCAGCTCCCAGAACTGCGAGAGAATACACTTCTGCTCTGAAGCCACTCAGTCTGTGGCACTTTGTTAGAGCAGCCCGAGCAAACCAACGCCCAGGGGCAGCCCGAGCGAGGCGCGAGAGAGGCGTGCGTCCACCCTAGGGAGGAACACTGACCACATGTTTGGGCTTGAGTCTCTCTGGTGACGGACCATGGCTACGTGATGCATCAGGACCCATTCGACAGCACCCTGCCACCCCCAATAAGGCTGTGTGCACTTCACAAGCACAGACACGGCGAAAGCTGGTCTCTGTGACAAGCCTACACACAGCTTCATGGGGTGTGGCAGCTTCCTTCCCACCGATGAAGACGAGCCGTCACCTTTGGGTAAGAGCATGGCTTCTCCCTGACCCTTTATTGGTGTGAGAGGCCCAGCTCCTCCTCCTGAGCCTTCCCCAGTGGTGACAAGCCCGACTGTGCTCACTGGGGTTCCCTTGAGACAGACACAGTGCCCTGAGGAGGCAGGCCTGGAGCAGTGCCCACCTGATGGAACACCCTGCAAGGCCTTTCCTTCCTTAAATGACCAGCCCAAATCCATGCCAGTCTTCATCTCGACAAGGGACGAGAAAGCCAAGTGTCAAAACGCTACGTATACAGAATAGTCTACGTTTACGTAGAAAACACAACCCGAAACTTCAGGAAACATTACAAATTTCTTTCATGGGTACATATAACATGTATGTCAACACATGAAAAAAGATCTGGAATGATCACATCAAGAAACAGTAGTTATTGCTGAGGAATAACACTGGGCTTGGAGGCTGTAGACAAAGGGGTCTTCGGTTTACCTGTAATGTTTTAATTTTGTTCTTTCTTTCTCTCTTTTTGAACAAAATGAGTGTGTTTGGAAATTGTGTAATTAAAAAATAACTTTAAAAAAGCAAATTGCAAAGCAGTATTTACAGTATGATCCAATTTTGGTTGAGGTAGAGTCATACAGTTACATCACTATATATAGAGAAAAAATGGGGAAATCGAACTGTTGGAAGTTGATTTTTAGGGTATGGAATTATGGGAGAGCCTGCCTTTCCATGGTGCCCTCACAAAAACATCTGTAATGTTTTAATTTTTTTTTATAAGTGTGTGTTAGTTTGGGGGGAAAACCTCTAAAAATGTGAAAATAAAATCAGTGGAAGAGTCTGAGGAAAACAGGTTAGAACCAGAGGCTCAGGGGAGCACGTGATGGAGCAGGGGGCGCGTCCAGGGCCGCTGAGCACAGCTGTGCAGGTTGGGAAAAATCTGCCACACCACGGGTCATGGCGCCTCACACAGGGGAAGCCGGAGTTGGAGGGGGGAGGCTGTTTCAGGGGAAGCATGCCGGGAGGGGTGGGCGGGGTCTGTCACAGGACCTCAATGGGGGAAGGAAGTGCAGGGCAGTGAGAGCGGTGGAGCCTCACAAGGGAAAACCCTCAGGAGCAGTGCATGGGCCTGTCTCAGTGTAAAGGCTCCGCGGGCTCTCCTGGGATTGTTACTGGAATCCTCCGTCATGTCTTAGATTTGCCGACCGTAATTGGGCCTGACACAGGGAGGACCCAGGGGGAGGAAGAAAGCCTACCAAGGCCAAGGGAAGTGGCTGGCTGCACACTCAGGGATGCCCAAGAGGAATTGATGGGTCACTTGCTTAGGAAAAGCAGTTGGCTATCGGGCCTGGGCAGAGGTTGACCCTCAAAGGGAGCGGCTGGGCTGGCCACCTTGGAAAAGGCTCGTCAGACAGGATTAGGTGATCTCAGCTGGTCAGAGAGACATGCCACCAAAAGGAAGCCTCCGTGGATAGGCCTGTCCCACATCCCCTCAGCCCTTCCTAAAACATTCTCTACTCTCCTACGTGGGAGGCTGGGCAGATGGGTGGTTCTGGGCAAGAGATGGGGATGGAGAGAAGAGCACACTGGGCCCTTCTTGTCCTTACCTTGATACTCCAGCTTAAATCCCGGTCGGTTCTGGGAGTGGTCGCTGTGAAAATACACAGTGGTCTCGTGGGACGTGGAGAGCAGGGAGCTTGGAAGCTCACTTCCACTGAATCTGCCCATCATGCGGCTGGTCTCGTAGGGGCCGTTGCGGATTTCTATGAAGTCGTGGTTGGGCTCGGTGGAGAAGTTCAGGAACTGGATGTGAGCTCCTGGGAGCAAGACAGAGGCAGACAGTGCCCAAAGTGATCCAGGCCTGCTTCAAATGTGCTGCTTTGTGAAAGCCTTTTCTGCCAGAGCCCACACCTCCCTGCTACTGACTCCCGCCACAGTTAGGATCTGCAGAACAGACTTCGGGAGCTACCAGTCCGGTCTCTCGTCTTCAGGCGGAACCGAACTTAAATGATATTATTCATTCAAAAGGAAAGGCATCAGTCATTTCAGAGTTCTGTCTCAAGTCTATTTTATTTAATTGATAATTCAGAACTAGGAGGATATGCTGTCCTGTCTATCCCACTGTGAAGCCAAGTGAAATGTATACTGTGGGATCTAATTGGGTTAATCAAGTTCTCTTAGCAGCCTGACAGGTTAAATAGCTAATTAAGTCCTTAACTTAGATGTTAATATATTCTTTGGAGAATGGAGATGGGACTATTGATATTTGCCCATGATAAGATTTCTCAAAATTAGATTACTATTAAAAACTATACTAAAGAAATATATTTACTGAGCACAGAAAACTGCCCACAAGGTTAATTGTGAAAATCTGATTGCAAAAGAGTAGGCTGTATATACTTCTCCTATTTGTAGTTCAGAACTAGAAGAACATTTGTGGACTGACAACATTTACTGAGCCGGTGCCTTGCACCAGGCCTTGGCCGGCCCTGCCCAGGGGTGAACAAGACTTGCGAGACCCGTGCCTTCCTGGGCATGACCTCCCAATGGTGAGGGCCCCGCTGCTCGTGACGGCATGGTGGGACTGCAGATCGTTTTAATTTTTAAAATGTGCTCCCAGGTGCTTTCTGTGTAATTTCCTCAGAATGAGTACATTTGTGTGATTTGTTTGTGTCTGATTATTTAAAGAATAAAATAAGACTTGGCGTGTAATGTTGAAGAGCCTGCATGTCTCCGGCCCCATCCCATTCCGCCCCCCTCCCCCGCCACGGAGGCAGTCACTGTCACGGATCTGGGAGACACCTTCCAGTTCATGTTTTTGAATTCTTAAATATATATGTGGGTTTGTTTTAAACATTTACATAACTGATGGTATATTTTATATACAGTTTTGTAAACTGATTTTTATTCAGTATTGTGTTTTTCAAAGCCTATCCCTGATATACAAAGATATAGTTCATTGTTTTTTTAAAACATTTTATATTTATTTATTTTTAGAGAGGGGGAAGGGAGGGAGAAAGAGAGGGTGAGAAACACTGATGTGCGAGAGGAACATCAACTGGTTGCCCTTGCACATCCCTAACTGGGGACCTGATCCGTAACCGAGGCATGTGCCCTGACTGGGAATTGAACTGGTAACCTTTCGGTTTGCAGGCCGGTACTCAATCCACTGAGCCACACCAGCCAGGGCAGTTCACTGATTTTAATGGCATATTAATAAATTGCATTTTATGAATTATCCAACAGAACTACTCACTCCCCTACTAATGAACATGTAGATTGTTTCCAAATTGTGGATATTTTGCAATGAGCACTTTTGCACATGTCACCTGTGCTTCCCATCCACTGCCCAGGCATCATCCCAACACTAGGCCGCATGTCCGTCAAAGGACCTCTACGGGGATGCCAGATTTCTGAATTAAGCTGCCTGACAGGAACGGGATGTGACCACTGTCATCTAGTGGTAGCAGCTTGTAAATACAGAGGCTCTTTACACACTGAAGCCCTGTTAGGGATCTGGGAGTCCACCATTTGCCTGCGAGCAAGGGATCCCGGTCTTTTGCAACTGGACCTTACAGGAGGCTCATTCCTCAGGGGATGAATAGGTCCCCAGGCCTTAGAGATAGAGAACTTTTCTGGCCGAAGCAGGAGTAGAACGGGGATGTACCTCCCATTTAAACTTGTTTTCCTTTGGACGTGGCCCTCCCCTACCACCCCTCTCTCATCTGAAGTTCTTCTGGCCCATGTCTGGATGCAGGATGACAGGGCGTCCTAGCTCCTCCTTCCTCAACGTCTCCATATCTGGGAATTTCCCAAGGCTGCCCAAGTCATCATCATTTTGCAACCTGATCATCTGTCCCTGGTTTCCTTTAGAAGATGGTACGAAATATAAGACTCTAACCTTTGGAGGGTCGCTAAGCTCTCTCCCCACTTCAGAACTGATTTAAAGAAGGCCAGTTTAGACTGCCTTCTGAAAGCCCCATCAAAAGACCCACTCAAGGCTGAAGTAATGACAAGATATGCCATTCCTGAGGTTGTAGACGAGGAGATCCCTGGCCCATGACATTTCGTTCCCAGGAGCAGAACAATGACTTGGGCATGGTGACTAATGCGGAGCATCAGTTCCATGTCAACACAAGCCTTTTTCTCTTCCACAGGGATTATTTTGGGTTAAGTTATATTCCTAGTGCACAATATATGATGAATCAGCAGCAATTAAATTCTGCATCCAGATCACTGTCCTCCCTACTGGCACACTCCATCTCCACATAAAGCTACCTCCCAGTCCCCATGGCTAGCCAGGATGTGCCCACGAAGAATGCAAACTCAGTTTCATGTTGACCTTGGCTCAATTTAATGAGGAGAAGAAATTGGATATTATAGTTAAAAGCACAACTTGGAGATCCAGTCTCTGTAAAATAGATTGCTTTTTTTTTCCTTCTTTTTTAACCATCCCGGAGTAATTTCTCATTCCATAGTCCTGGGTTTTAGTTTGTTACTCAAACAATAGCAATAATGGCAATTCTTAGGATTTCCACTGCCCGTGCTACAATTAATGTTTCCAAAACATTCATCTTTACCATTCGTTGACCTTCGTGATTGTACAAGAGGTCAACAGATGAGGAAATGGAGAGACAGAGAGCTAAACTGCCTGAGCCAAGGTTATGCTGAGCGATCACAGCAGACAGCTGCTACAAACAGAGACCTGGGTGTGAAGACATACCGAAGCCCACAGGAAGCGCAATCTTCCACGAGCAGTCCATGTTGCTGGGGTAGTTGCCCGGGAAGCCGGGGCTCAGGATCACTCCCTCCATGTCCTCCACTGTTCCCCCACACTGTGCTGTGACAAGGAGACCAGAGGGTTAGGAGAGCATCAAGGAGAGTATGGGCTCATGCCAATGCTTGGACGCTCCCTTAGAGCAGTGTTTTTTAACCTTTCCCAAGTCATCAACCCCTTTGAGAATCTAAAGGAACCTTTAATTTATCTCCCTAAATAACATGGGCGAAATGGAGGAGGTAAATTCGGAAAGGGTTGCCCAGCATCCTAGGACCTTCCAGCAGTCTGCCCATAAACCCAAGTTATGGACCCTTGACCTCAAGCATGTCTTTTGCAGGTCAATTCCCTTAGTGAGCTCCTACAGCAAAAATGGTCTGCTCTAACAGAAGTACTTCCACTTCGTACGTTATTCTCCAAATCTCCCTTTCCTCAGCATCCAATCACCTCTGCCAAGACTGAAGAAAACGGATGAAGGCGGGGGGGACTGGCATGCATGGAGTCCCCACTCTGTGTCAGGCACCATGCCAGGTTCTTAATAAATGTACCCTCCCCCTGGGGCTGGGTGGTCAACAGGTGAGCTGCGCCATGGGCCGGCCCTCAGAACTTCAACGTGAGCCCTCAGCCAGAGTGCCTGTGATTAGCATCCCATGGGGAGCCAGCCACAGGGGCTGGGGCATCTGAAACCTCGACCGAGGTGACTTGAGAATCATCTGAGGATGCAAGCCTGCAACACCACCGCAGTCACGTCAGTTGACATCAATTCTTTTCTTTCACATTTTATTAGGAAAGAGCTGTGTGAATAGAAAGGGGGTGCCAGCCATGGGAGCCCAGGGAGAAAAGCAGAGGACAGGGATTGTGGTGCCCAGGCAAATGCCTCCTGGGAAGATAGTCTGTTTGGCCCTGAACAGAACAGCACTGCTTTCAGAGTGGGAGCTCTGGCATGGACCATTCAGGTCGCAATCCCAATGCTTCCACTTCCTGCGTGACTTTGGGCAAGTTCTATACCCCTCCACACCTCAGTTTCCCCCAGCTGTGAAATGAGGCTAACAATGGCACCTGTGTCAGAGGGTTATTAAGTTGCAACAGAAACTCCGAACTTCACGTGGAGTAGGAGCTGGCACACACAGTAAACCCTCAGCCAATGGCAGCTACTGTTAGTGGGAGTGGCTTCCTCGACAGAGCTTTTGCTTTATGCAATGGAGGGAAGAGCCTTGGGCTGACCACTCCCACTTTGGACAGCTCGGCAGACAACCAGGCACTGTACCCGGTGAGATCACAGAAGGGAAACACCATTGTGCCCAAGTGATACTCCTGCAACTCACCTTGCTTCCTATCCCCAGGTCAGCTTTGAGGGGCACTTCACAGTTGCCTGGGCATCAGAGAAAATCTAGGTTTCCATTCCTGACCACTTTCTTTTTCATCCCAGAAATCTTAGTTTTCCTATTTGCAAAATTAGGAATAATGATACCCTCTAAGATGAAACACGTGTCTGCGCCTTACACACAGGAGACACTCAATAATTATGGCTGGTTTTACCCTGCACGAACCTGACTAGGTGACTAGATGTTTCTGAGGGTAAAGACCCCACCTTTCCTCGTAGCCATTGTTCCCTGTATCATCGTTCAGCATGGGGTGAGAAACCAAACCAAGCTAAATCCTCATTTCAAGGGCAGCCCTCAGGATTTCTCCGTTAGTGGACTTTATCTGTCTGTCCCATGAAAAGTCACGAGGGGAAGCCCAAAGTGCTTAGACGTTCCTTTTGGGGTTTGGTTGGTAATCTGGAATCAGAATGGCCATCGTTGCTTTTTCAAATGGGCAAGACTCCTGTAATTTTTCACTTGGTGGGTAAATGTTTCCAATAGTTGTGACAGCCTTGAGTAAGAGTTAAATGCTTACAGAAACATCAGTCTAAAACTATTGCCTTTGAACAAACCCAGAATACAAAACTGCCTTTTGATGTGTCCCTGAGCTCTAATCCCTGGTAGACAATGGATCTGAATGAACTGGAAGAGTCCGGCTCTCTTACCAATACACAGAGGAGGTGGGTAGTTCCAGCGCCGCACGGTTCCGGGCATGCAGGAGATGTGGGCGTGGCCCTGGAGGAATCAGGAACAGGGGTGGGCAAGCTGCCCCCACCGGCACAATAGTATGCACAATCCAGGACAGGGGGCTTGTTCAGGGGCCTTGTGTTAGGAAACTAGATACAGAAGTCCACTGTGGGATGGGGAGTGAGGCAGAGGGAGAGAGATTTTGGGGAAGGATGCTTATAATGGCCATTATTATAGAATTCTCATTACTCAAGCTTCCTTGTGAGCCTCCTTTAATTAGCAGACTCCCTCATGGCCTTCAAAGGAAAATTAAATTTTCCTAACATCTAATCAAACTGAAACTTTGCAGGAACACATTCGAGGCTGGCTGGTGCCAAATCGCTACAGTCAGCAAAGTTTGTCTTTCGCATGAACAGTTCAGGAGGGGATAATGGTCCCCAGGGGTAAAGGAGGTCTGTTCCCTGTTCTCTGGTGACCGCAGCTCTGTTCGTGCAAGGCCTGCCAAGCACATGTCAGGGGACACCTGTTTCCTGCTCTGGGTGTCAAGGGGAGGTACCTGAAGGGCGTATCCCGGCTCGCACTGGAAAGAGACCACATCATTCACCAGGTAGCGCTCGCCAGTCTTCACCCCGTTACTGGGTACAGTCGGTTCTGGACAACTGCTCAGACCCACCGCTAAACAAGACAGAGACAGACGGAAAGGAGAATGGACCAGCCCAGCAGGTCGACGCGATCGGAGGCTGAGGGTGATGCTGGCAGCAGTGGGGAGAAGGGTACCTCCTAATTGGGCTTTGTCTGCTTGTGGACTCTAGGCTAGCGCTCCCAACCCCTTCACTTCACGGTGTACAGGGAAAATCAGAATGTTTACACAGCACAGTGGCTCCACAGACCAAAGCTCCTTGGGGCAGGCAGGTACCCTCCAGGAACTCTAGTTGCCCACCTGCCCTCTGGGCTCCCCAGAAGGCCTTTGGAGCAGGAGAGCCAGGGAACTGACCAGCCCTGCCTCTAAGCCCCCAGACCCTCCGCACGAGTTCCTCCCATATCACTCCTGCCCCAGACTCCCAGCTCCCCTCCATTCTCTTTGCCCTAAGAAGACAACTCCAGCAGGCTAAGAGATTGGGAGAGAGATGAATGGAAGGCAAGAAGAAAGCAGTTATCAGAGTGACATCTCAGCAGTGCTCAGGGGCTCCAAGTGCCCGCTCCGAGTCCCCTCTCCGGGACAGACTGTCCGGAGAAAGTCTGCCAGTGGATGGGACACTCCACTGCCTTCTTCCTCCAGCTGCGTTTCAAAGTCGAGCCAGCTCCTTTCTGGGAGCAGCACTGGGGCTCCACGTTCTTTGCCTCCCATGGCCAGCTCTGGGCCTCGCTCACTGCCCGTCCCAACAGCCTGCCCCCACTCCCTACCCTTGGCCATTCTGTTCCTGTCTGTCCTGTGCTCAGAGGTAATTTGTGTTCTTCTTTCCTTGAACTGTGGGACTTCGAAGTGGGTCCCCAGCACCTATTATATGGAATCTCACCCCTCATCCTTACATTTTAGGACTTTCATGACCTTGGTCTGGTTTCAAAACCCCCTCCACAGGTTCCCACATGCTCCCCCTTCACTCTCCTTTCTTGAATATTCAAATTCAGTCTGCGTTTGTTTGGTGCGTATTATATACCCAGCATTGTCCTCAGAGCTTTGCTAGGGCACCCACCTAAGTCTTCCTTCTCCACTGCCCCTCCCCACCTGCCCCCACCGTCTTCTCTCCCTGAGCACTTCCCACAAGCAAGGCTGGAGTGAGTGGGTCACACGCATCATCCCATCCACTTGGTGCAGGTCTTAACACCGCACGCCACAGGTGAGGATGAAGGCCACGAGGCCCAGAGATCTGCCCTCATGAGGACACATTGCTGGATGCTAATCAAACCCAGTCTGACTCCAGATCTGCCCAAGTGGGGGCCACACTCCGAGGCCACATGAGCTCACATCGGCCCTGCCTTCTCTCCCCGTCTCCCCTCCTGAAAATCATCCTTATCCTCTTTGAACCCCTTCCTGGCTGACTCCCACAGCAAATGGGAGTGTGGCATCTCCTCGATGGAGGCTCTCACACCTCTCCTGTGTCCCGCGGGGTCCCACTGCAGGTGCGGGCACTTGTGATGAGTGAAATAGGTCCCTGTGGATTTGCTGATGGCTGGGACTTGGAGTGTGCCTCTCCGGGGATGTGGGCTGGTGGGGGGCCATGAGAAGGCAAAGAGGTTGCGGTAAGCTGAGCTCTTGGCCTACTCCAAAGTGCTCCTTTCACTGGGCGTGGCAGGAAGGAGAGGAGGGCGTACGCACTGACACTTTGTGGTTGGGTCTGACCCACGTGTACATTTGCTGACAAATGCATGCGTCAGTATAATCCAAACCCTTAGAAAACTACATGACATTACTGTGACTCTAGAAAGTTCTCTCATGCTTTTCCCAGGCAGCTCCTGTCCTCCATGTGCTTTTAAGAAGTGAATGTGATGCTTGAAATGAATGCTGTTTGGGCCTATGTCCACAAATCTTAGCAGCTGGGACAGAAGACCTGAAGGACAGAATTAAAACCATAATTACACTGAATTCGAAGCACTTCATCTTGGTTGTCCTCTTGCCTATTTCTCCCCACTCCTCCCGGCACTCCCAAGTAGACTGCAACTCAGTATATAACGGGGGCGACACCGACTTAGTAACCTAGGGCCCTCTTACTGGAGAGGCAGTGACAGACCGAAGGAGGACGGGCAGCGAGACAAAGAGAGGAAAACAGAGCAAGAGAGTGTGGTGGGAGAAAGAATGGAATGGGGAGGAAAGTGAGGCCAGATAGAGAAAGGAGGAGGGAGACGGGGAAAAGTCCATTCTAATTCCTCTTAGATTGCACACCTTGATTTTATTTAAGCCATGCAGGCAATGAAGGAAGAATTACTTTTTATCATATGCAATTTTTTTACTTTTGAAAGCGTAATTGTTCCATTTCCATTTTAATTAAATAAACATTAAATATGAGTCATAGCAGTAGATATGACTTTTCAGTACCCTTCAAAACCATTTGCCTGTACAATAGCAATTAATTCCCCCGTTCTGCATCTCTTTGTAGATTATCTACAAAACAAAAATATAACTACAGGGTCTTGGTTCCTAGGCATTTCCGTCTCCAAGTACTAACGGGGACCTCTGTTCTCCCCTAGCTTTTTTCCACCATGAGAGGACAGTGCATGATAAACATCAGCTACTGAGAAAACTACCGGTTCCCCGGAAAAAAAATTGAGAAAAAGCGAATTTTTCCTGGAAATGAGGCAGTAGAATGACAAAGAGATTTAGGAAGGGAGTATATCTTTGGAGGGGCGGGGGAAGAGAAGATTCTCGGGAACACTGAAGGGCTCAAATTAAAATATTGGCTAAGGACACAAAACTGCAAAAAACAGAGAAAAGAGAGTAAAAGAAAAAATGTGGATTACTTAAGAGACCTGGGATACTTCTGACCACCAGCTGAGTGAAGCCTTAGAGGTCTGCGGTGGAGGGTCTCAGAGGTCCCCGTCCTACCCTCTGCACCTCAGGGTCTTTGCTTCAAGCTGTCCCAGGTCTCTCCCACTAGGTGCACTCTCCAGTTCCTGTAGGCTATGAGCATCCTGGGATCCAGTAATTGTCTCCCAACTACCTGGATAAAGCTCATTCGTTTTAGAGACCAGCTGGGTATCTGCATACACCCAGTGCTGACCCTATCAGGCCTCCGGCACCCACTGGGGCTTCCATCTACACAGGCCCACAAAGAGAGTCAAGCCAATCATGACTTTCCACATTTCCAAAGACAATTTGCATCACAGAACCAGAAGTTGGAGAGGCCATTTTTTTTAGGATTGGAGAAGATCGCCTCTATTTTCTTATATCCCAAATTATATACCAGGCCTAGGCCAATGACCAGGCCCCCTTCCCACTCCTGGGGCGGACACAAAGGGAGCACACAGGTTTCTGAGTAACTGACATTTGGGTGAGAATCCTGTCTCCACCACTGACTGGCTGTGCAGGCTTGCGGGGGCTTCAGGCCTTCTCTGAACTCTAGTGATCTCACCTAGCTCTGTGATAAGGCAAGTGGGATGGAGAAAACACAGTCCCATTATGATCCCTACTCATCCTGGGTACTCTGTACCTGCCAGTCCCCACCCTGAGCCCTGTACACAGCTGAGACTCCAGATTCTCACTTTTGTACTCCAGGTGGAAGCCGGCTGCCGACACGCTGATATCTGAGTAGAAGTGAAGGTAGAGCTGGTTGGAGGTGCTGTTCAGAAGGGCAGGCACAGTCGTTCCTGGGGCAAGAAGCAGGCACCACTCAAGCTTAGTCCCTCCGGCCACCAAGCACCCCCCTTTTCCTCCTGCTTTGGCTACCTGATGACGTTCTGCTCCCAAGGTCTCCAAATGTCCCCACTATCACACTCGCTAAAAGACAAATCAGTACCCCTCAAGAGTGCTGGGTCTCCACTGTCCAACCGAGGCAGGAGACCCCCGACAACTTTCTGCATACTGGGCAGTGGCAGAGCCTTATGCCAGCAGCAGGGTGAGTTCCTCAGGTGGACGACGAGTTTGTTTCCCTTCCAGCCATCTTCAAAATGACTCAGACATGTTTCATTATCTGGGCAACACAGGTCGAGTGGACAGTTTATCTGGGGCACAGGACTCCTTTATATATCTTGGCATCATGGGTGCTGGGGCCTAGACGACCCAAGTAACTGACCTGGTCGCTGGGCTAAAACACACACCACCCACAGCCAGAAGTCCACCAGTGGAATGGAGAGTAAGTTAAATTTAGAATTAGCACAGGACCCCGGGATTCCGTGCCTCGGTGTCCGCTCGAGGACTGAAAACGCGTGTCCCCACAGAAACTTGCATGTGAATATTCATAACCGCATTATGTGTAATCAGCTAACAAGTGGGAAGAACCAAATGTCCATCAACTGATGAATGATAAACGCAATGGGGTCTGTCCATACGATGAAGTGCTCTACGTGTTACAACATGCTGACCCCTGAAAACGTTCTGCTGAGTGAAAGAAGCCAGACACAGAAGGCCATGTATAAATGTCTGGGATAGGAGTGGGGTTGGGTGGGGAGAGGGTGCAAATGGGGACCTGATTTCTTTTTGGGGTGATGAAATGTTCTGGGATTAGATAGTGGTGATGGATGTAGAACTTTGTGAATACACCAAAACCCACTGAACTGTCCGCTTTACGGTGGAGGATTTTATGGTGATGTGAATTATATCTTAATAATAATAATAATAATAATAATAATGTCCACTACTGTCCTTTGAGTTGAGGTCCCTGGAGGTCCCACCTCACCTGAGAAACTCCCCAGCATAGTCACAGTGTTGTCTGCACCGTCAAACACTTCCAAGGAGTCCCAATTTTGCTCTGTGACAAAACTGATGACTTGAATCTGGGAAAGCAGAGGAATTGAACTTTGGTTAGACAGCCTGCTACCCACCCTCCCTACCTTCATGTAATTAATTCAGTTACTGAGCACCTACCCTGGGCCTGGCATTGTGCTAGGTTCTTCCAAGAAAAGTAAGATGTAGCCTCTACCCTTGAGGAGCAATTCGTCCAGTTGGGGAGACACATGTGAAACGAATGATTCTAAGGCAGCAAGTGGGGAAGGAAATCCAGGAAGTGGGAATACTGCAGTCTGGCCTTCTCTGTGTCTCTCAAACATTCCTCAGGTTTCCTGCCTGGATTGCACGAGACATCCTGCAGCAATGAGCCGGCTTTCCACTCCTTGCTGGACTGTTTACTGTAAGTTCCGGCTTACTGCATCTCCTCTGGCCTCTTCCAGGACAGTTCTGCGGCCTCCCCCACCTGCCTTCAGCCACTGGGCACCGGTTAGGGCCCTAATTCCGTCCCTGCAGTTCAGGCTGCAGGTATGACGCCCTAGGTGTGTGCCTGGCATCACATCTGTGCTGCTTGGGTTGCTCCGTCCCTTTACCTGCAGTGTCCCCTATTTTATCCCTCGCAATCTTAACAAGGAAAAAAAAAGCTCTTGAAGCCATTTGAAAAATATTTCTTATGAATCCTCCCCAATCTTCGTATTCCAGCTCCAGGTCCACTTCCTTCTCTGGCCTTGCCTGATGGCCCGAGCCCTGACCCATCCCTCCTCCTTCCTGCGTCACCTGGCTCTCTCCTCGCACCCCCCAAAGCCCCAGGGCCCATGAGCTGTGGTGTTTTTCTGTGTGTGGGTCCCACCTCCACCCTTGGCCTGAGGGGCAGGGGCGGGGCTCTGTCTCCTCCCGGACACCTGCCTGTTGGAGATGTCTCCTCGCCCATACCTGGATGCCAGCACCTTCGGGGACCACGATCTTCCACACGCAGTTGAGGCTGTTGAGGTAGGGCTCCGGGAAGCCGGGGGACAGGATGGTGCCCCTGCGCTCCGTGAGGTTGCCTCCACATGGCACTGGTAGGAGGCAGCTCTGGTCTTTGCGGGTCCCCCATGGGAACCTCCCCAAACAGACTTTTCTCAGGGCTCCTCAGCCTGTT